>OMNW01009461.1:7404-17893 GCA_900303245.1 Selene dorsalis
ATGAGCGTGTATTGGGAGGAGGTTACGGGGCTGGCTGGAGGAAATAAGTGTAGCACACACACATTTGTGAATTGACATGCCACAAGATAACCAACATGACTAGACACAGGGTGGGGTTAACTTCTGTGGAGCTGTGTGTGTGTGCATGGGGAAGGTGGCTGGTGGGGGGGCTGGTAGTTGCAGGGGGGATTCTTAGTGCTGTCAAGGGGGGGTTAGTGAATATGCACAGGACCAGTAAATTAAATCAAACTGCCAAACTGTCAATTTCAGGATAGCATGACTAGTGCATGAAAATGGCATCACTGGAAGGTATCAAGGCTTTGGCCGCCTCCCTATCCCTGGGCTTTTCTGGCATCGGTTCAACTTTGTGTGGAGAGGTGGCTAATTTTGCATGCAAATTTCAGTCAATAAGCTCCAAGCAAGGCGTCCCAGGATATTTCAAAGGATCTGACAGTACTTTCCCCCTCCTCTCTCCTTCTCTCTATCATTCTTGCTTGCATTCTTCTTTTGGCTTCTGAATACCAACTAGACAGACGATGAAATTCAATCACCCATTTGCTTACGCTTTGCATATGCACGCTGTCCCCTTGATGCAGCGTGGCCCCCCACAATTCAGCCAGCCCACCCTCTCCACTCCTACCACCAAAATAATGAGGCGCGAGGCAGTGAGAATAAGTGCTTCTGTGTGTGCGTGTGTATCATTACCTATCTACGCTCATGTCCTCCCACTCGTCCTTAGTGGGACTGGGGCTGCGGCCTTGCCAGCTGATGGCTTGATTGGGGCTGACTGTTCGGTGGCTGCTCTGGCGTGATGGACCTCTGAGTCTTGTTGTTTTGAATTTGACCTTGCTGCTAATGTTGCTACCGATGCCGTCCGCCCGCACAGGTCTTGCTGCACGGTTCCTGTGGTAGTCCCTGGCCGCTCTGAGAATCCCCACCTCCTGTCTCAACTTCAGCAACTGATGATGGAGCTTGGTAGCCTCTCTCTGAGAAGCAGTCAGCCGAGCTTCTAGAGCCATGATCTCACTGCAATGACGCTCCCCTTGGGCCAGGGCTTGGGCCTGTGTGGCCTCTTCACGAACGGCTTCCTGGGTTTTCAGGTGATCCAGGGAGGCTTGGAGTTTGCGGCAGTTGAGGACCAAATCTTTGTTGGCTTCAAGTAGCTGCTCCTTCTCCTCTCTTAGTCTCTCTGTCTCCTCCTCCAGGGATATCATCTTCCACTCCAGCTGCTCAATCTGAAAACAACCAAACAAAAAAACAATCAGAAATATGGGGTACAACAGTGGCACAATATAGGATACGGGATTGTTGCCTTTCCAGTATATGGCCTTTTACCATAAATACTTCAACTTCTAAACAAACAAAACAAGAGGGAAGGCCAGTGTTTGGTTTTACCTGCATTATGGTGGTAAGTGCACAGTGGCCTCCCTCTCCACTGCCAGTTTCTCATGAGTGTGTGTTCCAGTGCATACAGTTTATGGTGTGTGTTTAGTTGGACTATTGAGGGCAGCAACACTCTCTTCCGCAGCCCGGCAAGAATGTGGACATCTCACTGGCACCCCCTTACCCTGATCACCTCTAACTAGACAGCAAGCAAGAGCACTTAGTCTATTTGTTAGATCTTTGGTGGAGACTGTTTAAGAGAACAGTGGCTGCCTGCTGGGTTTGTGCCTCCAGGCGATTTTTCCCTTTTATTTGGTTCTCACTCTGCCCGCTGGTGAAGCCTGGTACCTTTCAAACAAAATTAGATGGCTATCCCTTCTCTTGATGATTCACTGTCATGAAGGTAGAAGGGGGGCAACACATAAACTCATGCAAGCAGGGGTTTTAAAAGCATGTGCACACAAAAATGAGCATCCCACGAACAGCTACAAAACAAAAATACGAATTCTAGAATAACTGATGTCCAGTTTCCACTACTCCACCACTGCAGTTTATTGTGTGTGCCTATTCCTGGAATTGTTTGTAACTGTGAGAAAAACAAACTACTTCATGGCTCACATTCGACTTGGAATATTGTGCGTGACCAATTCCTCCAGGAGTGAGAACACGTTTAAATCATTCTTGATAGAGCAAAACCAAAGTCTCTGAGAGGCATTGTGCTGCAGTTATGGCTCTGTCGGGTTTCTTTTATTGCCAATGACAAAGAACACTTAGTGATGGCATAGTGCTGTACCTTTTTAAATGACTGTTCCATTTGCTCTGAAGAAACAGTAGGCTTTTTCGGAGTGCTGCTTTTGACCTGGTGCTCCTTCACCACTTTGTGAAGCAATTCTGCAAAGAGGAACAAAGCTCGTTATTGTGACATGATGTGTCAAACCCAGGCTGCTCAATCAATAGAATGATAATAAAGAGGGTACATTAAATCAATTAGCATTACTAAGGTCTAATTTACTTCCTAGGGTCCAGTTTCTTTTTTTACTTCTTTTGTCAATCAAATCAGAGGGAACTGAACACAGAATCACTAATGCTGTTTTCATGGGAATTTGAAATTTTCACAGTGAAAACCCACTTACTGTTTTTAACATCATATCCAATAGCCCCTTTCCCCCCAATTAACAGAAAGATATTTTATTCAGAAGTCCAGACGAAACAGGAGGACAAGTGCTCAAAAGCACACACTGGGACATGCAATGTGCAACCTCTCTCTAGAGATCTTAAACAAACGAAGAGAAGTGTTTGAATCCCTAGTGAACTCACAGCCCCAGGCTGCACTGCTTTGTAGTCCACTGTGTTTCCCCAATGGACAACTAATCTCTGCAGACCAGCATGCTGATTTTTGCTGAGAACTTCAATAGTGGCCTTGGCAAACATATGATTTAGTCTTTATGCTATGAACAGAATGCATACAAGAGTCAAAGTGTTTGGGGATTTGATGCACACTTTATGGGCACATAAACCTCCCAACGGGCCTCAGTGTCACTTTCTGACATACAGTATATGAATTACAGTCTATACCTGCAGAAGGAGGTATATCTTGCCTGCTCACCTAGATGCAAGGGGCAACGCAAAATAATATAAAACTTTTTGCCTTTCGTTCTCACCGGTTAAACATTCATGACGGGACGACCAAAATAATTTGTACAATGAGGCTGGAAACATTAAATATTCAGGACCTTGACTTTACAGGTCAGTTGATCTTTTGGAGAGTGAGTTGGAAAAAAGAGGCCATAGAAGGAGAGTAAAAAGAGAGAGAGGTTATGTTTTGAGGAGCCGCTGTTCCCTTGCTTTGCATTTGACGCTTTGCCCAGGGAAGTTTGTTACTTTGAATTAGCTTGCTCTTTTGTCTTTCCAGCATGTCACATTCAATCAAACAGAGCACCAAATAGGACAGGAGGGCTGCCGTGTTCGCTGGGTACATAACCAGGTTGGGAGACAATTATCCAGCTCCAGTGCCGGTGGCTTGGGAGTTGGCACCTCAGCACTACCTTGATAAGAAGACATGGTGGCTCCCTAGTCACCCACTGTTGGAGGAGGTCCTGGCACTGCGGCATATATTAACGTCCCTCCCATGTCTCCTCATGGGCTGCAACACAAAGGCCCTGTTCCTTTCATCTGCTGCCTTTCGTTAGTGTGATCCCGGTGTGAGCGATTCAGCCCTCCATCCCTTTGATCGGGTCACAGAGGTTCTTCAAGAGTAAATCTTGTGGCCATTCACAAATTCTATTCTTAATAACATTGAGTTTTGACAGCAGACACACTGCTTTTGTCCAAATGTAACTATTCTAAATGTATAATTACTTTATATATTGATTTACAAAGTTTAGATATTCTTTGCCACCATGACCACAATATACAATTTACTTTGACAACTGTATAAACCTGAATTGAATATTAATTAAAAACATCTATGACTGCAATCAAATTCTGTATTACAGTGTCAGTCTTCTCCTTAAAAAAAAAAAAAAGTTAGACACTGTTTATTCGAGTTTTGTACCTAATTACAATTACAACAGAACAAAAAAAATGCACAGCGAAAAAACAGAGAGCAGAAAAGGCTTCGTGTAATACAACAAAAACAGAAGTGTTTCTATCATATTCTGACATTATTTCAATTAGGAGCTTTGTTGTACCAGTAATGTCTGAAGGTTAATGCCAGGCATTCATTTTTGTAAATCTGGGCAGAGTAAATTTTTATGTTATAGAAAGTGGAAAACAATTTGTGGAGCAGACACTCAGGCTCTTGTGTAACATTTAGATTTACTGATTATTTGTCTGACAAGATGTAAAACTAAGTGTGTCCTTTCGAAGAAGCTTATTTCCTAGTGTTCCTGACCAGACTGTCAATAGGAGAGGATCCACTATTTTAATTAGTGCCATCCTTTAAATCACACGCTTGTATCTGCAACAGACACTATCATTTGTTGCGGAGAAAATTAAAGTGATCTAGGACAGATGTGTTATTGAACGGGTTAATTAAGGCCACTGGCTGCAGTGGTCAGTGTCTGACAAAAGGGTGCAGATTGGATTAAAAGCAATGTGCTTTTTAACATTGCGAATGATATGCGCAGACAAGATGAACACTTCTTGATCTCCCAATCAATTTGCAAGGAGTTGATCAAGTCTTAATTGAGTTGTCCTATTAATTCCACTGGGAGTTGTCTTATTAATTCTGCTCACTAATACACATGGCCGAGAGGTAAAAAGGATAGCTTAAAGGTGCTGTCATGATAAGCATACATACTTTCTGCCATTACAAGTGATATTTCTCGTGCTGTCAGTGTTTTTTTTTTATTTTTTATTTTGTTCTTTAAGCCTTTGGCATCATACTTGGAGAGAATAAAATAATAATAATAATAATATGAGAATAATTGTTTAAAATTGAATTCAGAATTTTGTCTTATTGAGCAACAGAAAAGAAAAAAAAGTTATCAAAAGACTGTTAAAAAAGCTGATTTCAAAGAATCGTGTTCATTTAGTTTTAATGAAAGTTCTCACCTTTGTGTTCATTAGCAAGACACAGGTGGAGCTCTTTCACTGTGGCCCGGTCCATAGCAGCCTGGACTCTGAGCATGTCCAGCTGTTCCTCCAAGGCGGCTCTGCAGTCACAAACATTATAAATTTTATTTCACACGGTTGTAATGTCAGATCTATTCCTCTTCAAATGTGAAAGGAACAACAAAGAAATATGAAATCAGTACCAAGACAAGCATTATATAATGAGTATGTTTTTAAGTCTCCACAAATATCACTTTGGATTCCACTGTGGAATCCATTACTGTAGAAACTTTCTTAAAAACACCTTTTTAACTTGATTCTTGTGAACTGGCTTCTCTTCCCAAAAGAAAAGACGACATGGTGAAGAAATCAACTAATTAAAATGGTTTTTAATTCATCTGGAAATCAAAGTGACAAGCAACATGAAACACCAAGGTAGGAAAGTACAGTGCATGTCTGTGTGTGTGTGTATCATAACAGACAAACAGACTGTGCCCAATTACCTCTGTGCAATTAGCTTGATTTCTGCTAAAGGCTAATTATGTGGAGCCATGCTCGAGACTTTGCACTTTCAAGTTATTATTAGGACCCCAACTGAAGTCTACTGAGGATACACACAAGCCCACTGAGACAACCACACCTGAAACACACACCTAATTTCCCTCCCCTCTGCTCCACAGAGTCAGAGAGAAATGCTAGAAACAAGCTGCTGCTACTATAGTGGCATTCTTCCCTCAGTTAACCTCATTACAACAGTAGGTCCTCATTCTGACTGACTTTTTAAGGCATGTGGTGAGTACAGCATGCGTGATACACTCTAAAGCATATGAGGTTTAAAAGGGCATTTGTGGTTATGGTGAATTATGATGAGCATAATAGCAATTAACTTAAACTAGACACCTGTTTCAACCAATCTAATTTTGCTAGATCAACCAAGAGATTTTTCCATACATGTGCCAAGAGAATGACTTGGGAAAAGTTATCGCCACAGCACAGGGAAGAGAAGTAATTAGCTTTTTAGCCCACACAGTCCAGTTGAGGCCTGGTCTAATGGCTGACCGCAGCTTAAATAAGTACACAAATGACTCTCCCTGAGGGGGGTTGAGGAAGCAGATGGATATGTGTCGCTCCTCTATAGATTTTCCTCCATAAATGAACTCAAGTCGATGAGGCACCGGCACTGCCTTATGTGTCAAGGATGTTAATGGGACAAACGAGCTGAAATATGCAGTATGTGGTAGGAGCCTGTTCCATCTCATGTTTCTCTTTTATGCCTTTTTGGATGCTGATAGTATTGACGCTAAACCAAAGTTCATATGCAAAACATTCAATTTTGTTGAAGGATAGGCATACTTTCTTGGATGGGGAAGGGATTGGATTACAGATAGAGTTCATTGGCCATGGGCCTCCAGTTTCACATCATAACATCCTAGAGATGGAAGTACTGCATCTGACATTCAGTTGTTGCATTGCGTGTGTCTATCTGCCACAGAGAGGATTTACAGGGCTACATGTAGGGATAATACACGGGCAATACTACAAATTTGGTGACTGATCTTCGATATTCAGTAAAGGTAATTTGGTGAATTTAACAATGCAACACTAAATAATTAATCCACATGTATGTGTTTTGCTGGCCAGATTGTTAGTAGTGACTGCTATGACATTGTGCTACCTTTGTGTTCATTCTGTAGTTACATTATGTGAGTCCCAGTGTTGCAGTGCCAGGAATTTTATTTTGTGCCAAAACAACAGATGACATTTAAGATTACTCTATCTCTCAATGCTTTTGGTTGATTTGGTCAATGACTTAAAATTCCCTTTCAAATTAACTGTTAAATGGAAACACCTCTTTCTACAGTCTGTGTCCGTCTTTCCTCAGGTGACACATTAAAACTAATTTTGAAAATATGATTTCATTCTTGACTGAACAAAACTGTTTCCTTGGACAGTGTCTGCTCGAATCTTCCCTTACAGTCTCACCCCTCTCACGTTGCTTCCTTTTGCGAGTACATCATTTGATAAACAGATGCTTGCTATTTTCAGCAACACCACTGTACCGCTGTGGTAGCACTGAGATAAATCTTAACCTCAAGGAAATATACAGCAGTATCTCCTATAGAGTATTTCATGTCTTTTTCTTTTTATCTGAATGACAAATCAAATGAAGCTAGTTGGACAATTTTCAATTCCCTCTCAACTTACCGCTTCACCTAAGGTAGAACAGCAGTCAGTGGGCATAAAAGCAAAAGAAGTTTCTTGGCAGAAATCAAAGTAAAGGCAACAGACATGTGTTATGTTTGGTAATGATGTGGTCTGAAATGTAAGTCTGTGTCTCACGTCGCGTTTTTGGCCCCATTTTTAAAAACATTTGCAGCGCTAGAACTTCAGCCTTGAGCTATCCACTCCATGTCATTTGATCTCATCCCTACCTGTGCTGCACCTAACACAGCTTAGAGCACAAACTGCCAGCCTCCATCCACAGGGGTGTACAACACAACATCATCTAGAGCTATTGTGCTTTCATATGTCAGCCTCCTTTTGGTTTCTTGCTCCGCACATAAAAATACACAGGAAGAGCAGGGAATAGGGTGAGAAAGTGAAAACACCTCTGGCATTTTGATCGCTGGGGAAAGAATCTTGTTTTTTGGGGTGTGGGGGGGATTCCCTCATGGTTAAAATCAGGCTAGAGGGCTGCTCGTTCATGGGGGGAGTTTGGGTGTATAAGCCACTGCTGTCAGCAGAAATGGTGACTGGTGGAGTTTACATAGCTCTGTGCTGTATTGTAGCTGTGGGCGACGCAGCGGCAGCAGCAGCGGCAGCAGTGAGCCTTTAAGAGTTAGGTTCTCCAGCCACAGGCTAGTGATATGAGAGGTAAATAGGAATCCATGCAATAATCACTGGTGGAAACAACTTGGGTTGTCCACAATATTCCCTTTCAAATAGGTTTGTTGATGCCGCAAGGTATCATAATATAACATAAAACAATTCAATTATGTTGTATTTACAGGAAGAAATGAAGAACATTTGCACAAGTAAAAAAAAACGTTCTGTACTGAATGGCTATTTGAATATGGCAGGCAAAGTACATTCAAGTAGTATATGTGATGTGTTTGATTCTTTGAAATAAGTTAAAACATTCTTTGTACTCTGATTTTATCTTGTTATGAGACCAACGAAGAGTTGATAGTGCAGCGAGGTTTGCATCATAATTACTAAGTGTAAAGCCTTTTTTTATACAATAATTAATTTACCAAATAATTAATGAGGGAAAACCCTAACTTGTCTGATTTAAAAACATGCATAATACATTCTGTTTGTGTGTGTGTTTGAGCAAATGTGTCCCTCCTCCAACTAAGCCCTCGTCCGGGGGGCAAAAGATTCTCATTACTTCTAATACCTTTTAGCAAATCAAGATGAAACGAAAAGAAATAGAGGAATATGAGGAACATCGGGGTAAACTTTATTAAACTTAATTAGAGTCAACGTCGCTTATTGGGGAGGTTCACGTCCATAATGGTCACTCTCTACAGAGGAGGTTTCACAGCTGCTGCAGAGCAAATGATCTCAAAGGCTTTTTCCCCAGTAATCGCTAGCTAATTTATGCTTTGATGTCGTCTGAGTATAGCATCTTAAGTCTGAGGATGCACTGCATGTGTTTATTCTGTTTATGGGGCCTAAATAATCCCTGCCTCTTTTTACCAACAGACCTTTAACAACAATTAACAAGCATGGACATGGAGTGCCGCAGACAGATGCATAATGAGGCAGATAAAATGATCCCACTGCGAATTCTCCAGCCCACTCTGCCCATGGTTTCTTGCCAGGAAATCTCAATCAAAAATAATCCACGATGTCAACTGGTTTTATTTGTCTTTTCCTTTTGCCTTGAAAACACTCTGTTGTGCACCTCAGAGATGTTTTACAGCGGTTCAATTTTGAGGGCATAGATAGGTCTTTAGTTCTGAACCAGTGCCAGTGCAATATTACACAAAGCAGAGGTGTTTTTGTATTGTAGTAATAGTAAAAAGTAGAAAACTAGCAGTCCTGTAGTTAAATTCATGTAAATTACTGTTGACGAGTCCTCTGAGGATCAGAAGAGGCTTTTAAAGTGACAGACTATAAAGAAAACTGTGTATGATGTGAACTTCCCTACTAAACTCATTTTTAACACAAGACTGAAAAACTGTAAGCAAACCTGTTCAGTTGTTTGGTTTTACTACTAACTCTCAAACTAGCATCAACATTAATATGTGGCATGCAATGAAGATGAACGTAGAACTAATTTAACTTTACAGTACGAGAAACTCTCTCAGGATGTCATCCTTTTGTGACTTGTAATTCATTTGATAAGGAACGGCATCATGTGCTGTTAATATGAAGTTTCTATATCAGCTCAGTGGAGAAGTACGAGGTCATTCAAGCTCAAAGAATAGCGCTACTAAGATTTAAGCACCTAAAATGAGTTTGTAGTTCATGCTGTACACGCATGCTACATTGTTCAAGAAAAAGTTGCTAAAAATTAAACTATTTGTTGCTCATTAAAATGAGCCACAGGGAGCCAGTAAATCAACTAAGAGCAGAGAAACAGACCTAGTTCACCTTCTTGTTCAACACCTTATTCAAGTGCAGAGATTACAGGGGGCCTGTGCTTGATAACCATCTCTTAACACTATGGGGACCCACTGAGCAGGAGTTATCCCGGCAATACCCATTCTGGGAAATGGTCATTTGGGCCTCAAGACACTGTTTTACTCCTCTTGGAGGAGGTGATGAGGAGCATCTGTGCACAATCTCATGACAATGAAGAAGAGAATGAGAGACAAATGGAGTTTAAACAGTCTCTCCTCTACAGCCCGCCACTAAGCATTTAAAGCTTTATAAGGGGTCTTTATTTGGCCCTAAATTCTTAAGCTGCCAGGAGTTAATTAGCCATTAGTGGATCATTGCTAACTATTATCTAGCATAACCTTCACAAGCACAATCATTATAATACGGTCAACGGAACAACAAGCTGTAACTGCTTGCCCCAAGAGTTTCCTGGCAGTTATGCTTACAGGAACTCTTGTTGTTGTTGCACTATCGTGTACACACATTTGCCCTCTCTGTTGCCTCTCAACAGAAATTTGCATTGCAGGGAACTAAAGCTGTTTGGTTGCGCTGGCTTCATCCATAGTCCCGGCAACTCTGTCTCTATGTTCTCACAGCAGGTATGGAGGAAAGTAAGGAGTGGAATAATGATGCACAGTATGCTTCTGCTTAGTTAAACACACTGAGCTGAGTGTGTGTGTGTGTACCCTGGAACGGAGAATTTTTCTAAAGCACAAGTTTAAAGATCCCAGCCAACTTTGCACCAGCCACCCGGGTAAGGAGGGGTCCTGGGGGCATGAATGGAGGAGATGAGGTGGATCTGGTCAGGGGCACATGAAGGGGATCAACACTAACCCCAGAGGACAGGCCAGTTACACAGCTAGGAAAGAGGCCAGCCCCTCTCCATCCCTCGTGGTTTCCCTTGCAGGTCAGTTCCAAGGACCCTGCATGTTCACTATAG
>OMNW01009461.1:18055-54988 GCA_900303245.1 Selene dorsalis
CGGCACAGGGGCTGCTAGCCTGTAATTAGCTCGGACAGCTCAGGCTTGGAGAGAGGCAGCCGGGCTATATCATAATGAGCTCAGCTGGGATTAGGAGGACAGGGCAAGGGGTGAGCAGAGGGGAAAGCAGTGGAGGGGGTGTGGGGGGCAAGTACCAGAATTCTGGCCTCAGCCTACTGCAGCATCACAGAGGGCCGGAGGGAGGCAACTGGGAAGACAAGCAGGAAGAGGACGGCACAGAGGCACGGGATAGAGGAGGGAAGAGGTGAGGAGAGGTGAAGGCTAGGGGAGAGAGGGGAGAGGAAGACTGTGGCTTTAGGCCATGCTTTGTGTAGCATCATAGTAGGTCAGCGTTAGTGGTACGGTTACAGGGGCTTCTTTAGATCAAACAAGACAATGGCTATACTTCACCCAGAAACAGACTAAAGGATGCAGACAGGAGGACAGAAAGATGGACAGAAGAGAAGCAGAGAAACTGGGGTGTAACACTAAGCAATATAGCAAGAGCATAAAAGCAGGAAAGCCAGACTGTAATAACAGTCACTATGCTCTAGGTCAACATTGTGTTAGTAACACTAACACCGCTTACAGACCACAAGTATGTAAAGGATCTTATTGATAGACGCTTAATAACAACAGCAACAAGACTACAGTTTGGTATAAACGTTCCATTAAAAATGCAATTATTTCACAAAGACATGGCCAGGGATTCTGATAATGTGATTTTACTTCCTGCACTTTTATGTGTGAATATTTGGGCAGCCAATTTTACAAATGAGCACAGAGTCTAATGATCTTGCTTTGGCCCCTGCTGGCTGGTAATGATGTGGAGGGCTAGGTGGATGCTGTGAAGTTGGGAAGGGCACACTCAAATTTTAACACCCACAAACAAGAAGGGACAGTGGGAGTGTGCAAGTATGTGCGCACGTGTGTAAGAGAGAGAAAGTTAAACAGTTTTAAACAAATGTGTGTGTGCACACTCGCACATCTATGCGTGGGCCTGGGCACTTTGACAAGAAGTGACTTACTTTTCGAGGGAGAGTTTCCTGGTGAGGTTTTTCAAGTAGGCCAGCTCATTCCACACGGCATCACTGTTCTCTTGTCTTAGCTGCCACGGCTCTGCGCGACAAATCCTTCCACCTGGCCTGGGCGCACACACAGTATATTTATATATATATATATGTATATATAGACAATAAAGCAAAAATAGAGGCAAGAAAAATCTCATACAAAAAGAACACACATACACACACACCTCGAAAGCAAACTACTAACAAGGGAAACGGGGTTGATAGTGTATATTACCTTGTTCCCTCTGGCCAATCCACATGGGGTAACAAGGCCCCTTAGTCTCACTCTGTTTTTGTTATTCAGCCATCTTTAGCAGTATTCAAATGAGCAGCCTTGGCTTTGACATTTCAGTGGCAAATCATGTACACACGTATGCATGTTTGTTAAAGCCCAGGGCACTGTCCGTGTGGCAGGGCAGTGAAGCGTTCCCTGTGTGCCATGCAAATGTAAATAATGGCAAAAACACACTCACAAACGAGGTCATTCAAATGTCTACACCTCACTTATGAATACTTAATGACACTTTGCGCCCAGTAGCTGCCCCCTCCATTGAACCTCCACTTCAACTCACACATGCGCACCATTCTCACGGCCCCCAGCTGCAGCCCTGCACACCACCCAACTCATCAATCAGTCTTAGCCCAACACATTCAATTCCAATTAGCCTTTCATTTGCAAACGAAAACGGCTTTTAGTGAGAAATCTGCAGATTGCAAAAGTAGCAGATGAGAAGAGAATACCATTTTTGTCACACACGGGGACACACACATGCATGCGTGCACGCACGCGCGCGCGCACACACACACACACACACACACACACACACACACACACATACACACACACACTCACACACTACAGTTTCTCATTTCCACTCAATCAATGAGGTAAAGGTGTGGAAATGGATTGTGAGGGTCACTGCTATTGCGGAGGGCTCCTTTTACCGTGGTCATTATTGGCTATGTAGACGCCGCCACGCTACGCTAATACTAGTTAAACCCTGGTGCCTGGGAGTTGGAGGCTACTGAGAAACGGCAAATGTTTTCATTTAATACTGCTAATGCCCCTGTGAGCAATTTGGAGCCCTTGAACTTCTTCATAGTGTATGTATGTGGGAGTGTATGTGTGTGCAATCTGTGGGCTCGGTTAGTTTCCCAGAGTGCAAAGCTACTTAAAGGATAATCTCACTGTATAGTCACAGAGATTGATACACTTTTACTTATTCTACTGCAAGCACACAGTGGATCCAGTCTGCACAACCTTAACACTGCCTAGAGCTGTGGAAGTACATGATAATTTACCCACAGCTCTGTTTTAATTCTCTCTGTGATTTTTTTAGATATGTAGTATATCAACTGTGTGTCTTGTGAAAAGTGTATGAGGCTTTATTACGGTAAAGCTTTATACATTTTAATTTGTTTACAGTGGGCCTAAAAGCTGTTGAACATGGAGCCATGAGAGAGCTATCTTCTTCAGGCCTCAGTGCTTCCTTCCCTGTGGTATCCAAGTTTCCATTATTAAGCAGGAGGAAATAGAAAGAACTTTTCCATGCCGCTGCGGCTAATTGCTCTGATTCAGGGGGAATCTGTTTATGGGCGCAACTTTGATCAGAGTACGGATGCTTTAATAACCTTTAATTTTATTTGCTCACCCCATCATCCCCAGTCTGATTAAAAAACTTTTTCCCTTCTCTAATATAAATAAGAAGTTGGCTTTTTCCCCCTCTCCTTCATGCCATTTTGGGAAAATATGGTGGTAATGGTGAATGGCAGGGTAGTTTCACTGGGACTGGCCAACTGCACACTGCCTGCATACTGATGAGCCAATGGAAGCTTTGTCTGCTTTATGATTGGCTGCCTGTCCTGACCTGGGCGGAACTTGTTCTCACAGACACACGTGACGTCACCCGGCAGCTGGCCATACAGCAGCCAATTGTCTGATTCAATACTGTATTCTGGTGATAAGAGATGAAGACTGATAAGAGGGAAACTGAAATCTAGACGGTATATGAGAATGGTGTTAGTGCCTAATGTACGTATGCAAGGGGGTCTGAAAAAATTCTGAGAGCAATGTCCCACTTAAGTGAAATGTATATACACACATGTATGTGTGTATATGCATATGCATATGTATATGTATATGTATATTATGTGTGCGTAAATATACAGTGTCTAGCAGGTAAAGGGGGAGACGCATACTGTCTTTTTGTTTTGTCCTGCACACAAAGGGGGAACGAAACAGACCCCCCGCATCTTTCCAAAAAGGCAACAACACAGCATGGAGGCAAGAGGGAAATCCCTAACAAGCTCGAAATGCAATGAGACTCTACGCCTATCCCCACTGACTTGTTAGGGCCCTGATTTCCCAGCACTAATGGGAGTATTTAAGTCATTTTCTATTGTCTCTCATTCAGGCTGGCATTACCCCAGTGGGTTTAACAGCTATTTAAGGATGGAGCTTAATGCCAAATGAATGCCAGGATCATAACATTGAGTGACTGGCTGGTGCCATGGAGAGCTTTGACTGAAAAGGGCAAAGCTGCCTATTGCATCAATTTCATGTCAAATCAGTCATGAAATACGGATACACTGACACTGAGACAATAAACTCTAGCCCTAGGTCTTCTTAGCACAGCGACAGCCCAGTTGGTCTCATTATAGAAACATACATGTTTTCCTCTCGCAAATATCAAGGTTTTCAAAAGCACACTAACATTTCTTTGATAACCTGCTAAAGTGTATAACAGAGGCACAACTGGTGTTGACTCTGAGAGTTTTCTCTCTCTACAGCTCTCTGTCTTTGTTCCCACTGTCTCAGACACATGCTGTTGAGCCGCGCTGAGCTGACATGAGCCGAGTCGAGCCTAGCGCTGAACACACTCTCACACTCACTCCACTTTCACACGGGCTCACATTGCACTGCTGTTTTCTTTAATTAACCCTGAGAGAAAACAGCTGACGGGGTCAACACTTTGCTCCCGCGTGGCCACCAAACATATGCACCTTTAGCTACACTTTAAAACGGACTCGGAGACACCGCAGGAAAGAAGAAACAAGAGATAGAGAAACTGGGAGAAGACTGGAGGAGACAATGGAAACAACAAGACTCTTATATTAATGACATTTTACAGCACATTTTCCAATTTGTGTAAAAAATCCTGTGGTTTCTTGTGAAGATAACACGACAAAGCAGGAAATGGCCCTCCCCCTTCCACCCTCTCCTCTGCTCACTCCACAGGCCTTCTCAAACACCTTGCACCCCAGGACCAGACACCCCAGCCTCTGGTTCTCACATCCTAATGAACGCTAAGGGAGAAGAGACGCAGAAGCGCACACACACACTTGGCACAAAACGGCCCAAATTGACTGGGCTTAAAAACCTTTGAGCTTTTCAAAGGCAAAGGGAGGAATTTCACCCATTTTCCCCAAATCCAGCACTCAGGTCTTGTCAGACAACATGTGGGGAGCAATGAGGCCCTAAGACTATTTGTGAGCAGTTTCAGAGGGTTGTAGCATTTCACTAGGGCTTTTAACATAAGGCAAGGTGAGTTATGTGCTTTGAAATGTCTCTTACTCACAGCTGCTGAGAGAAACTGGAAGTTATCCAAGTTGTTTTATGTATGCAGAAGGTCATGTGGGTTTTAGGGATTTACTGTGTGTACACCAAGAGGTCCTGTGCATGGCATGTTGTGTCATGATTTCCCAGTATGTTGTGTGATGAGAGTTCTTTGATAAAAAATTAAACTGTGTACTCACAAGCCATGGGATCTTTCCATCTCTTTGAGCTGGTCTCTGACTGTCTTGTAGTTGGTCTGAATCAGACACAGACGTTCATGGCGTTTATCATGAGCCCTCCTCAGCTCTTCATTCTCCTCCATCTGTAAGGGACAAAATGTGTGTGTGTGCGTTTTTTTTTTTTTTAAGTTCTACACGTCAAATCAAACACAACTTAATTGAAGAGGGGAGTCAGCTTCGTCTGCACTGGCTCAGCAGTGTGGCGGTGAACCTGAAAAACGTCCCTCACCGTCTACATATTTAAACTGGTCTACAGCTGGAACACCTTTGTCTGACAGAAACCAGCAGGTTAAGATTCTTTTCTCTCCCATCTTCCTGACAAGTGCTTCCACCCTCACTGGGCAACTGAGACATCATTAAAGGACAACATTAACATGACGGGTCAATGGGGCCACAGAGCACTGAGCAAGCAGGCATACACACAGCGCTCACACATGCAGACACATGAAATGCCACATACACACTCTTTAACCAGAGAAGAAACTCACTCACTGGAGTTACTGATGGCCAGCACATGTTGTGCTGTTGTGTTGTGTTGTGTTGGTGGGAGTTGTAGCAGTGGGTTTGTTGCTGACACTGTTGTTGACAGCTATTAAAACACAGCAAGAACGGGCTCTTGCTTTAAAGGAGGAGTAAGAGAAGACAACATATAGATTTTTCTTGTCAGGGGCACCCCTCCTCCCCATCACACTGACCTTAACAGCGAGGGCGATGGAGAAAACACTTTCAACAGGCAGGACAAACAGAGGTGGAACGAGCGCAAAAGAGGGAGAGCGGCGGCTGATGAAAACGGAGGAAGGAGAAAGCGAGAGAACAGAGAAATTAGAAAGAGAAGAAAGAGAAAGAGCGAGGCAAAAGGGGAAGTGAAAGGGAAGAGCGCAGGACAGGTTTCTGCTTGAGTGGCCAGGGCTGGGGAGAGTTGTCGAGTGCTTTCTGAAGGGAAGAAGCTTGTTTACTGCTGATATGACACGGCTGCCCTGCAGAGAGGGAAATGCGAGCCCTCAGCCCTGTTATTATTAACAAGGACAAAGAGAACAGAGGCAGCACACAAACATGCACCAGACACACAACAGGAGTGCGCACACGCATGATACACATTCACACTGCCAATGTGACAAGTATGGATTTTCCCTAGTGCGGATTATTCACAGAGGACATCTGCAAGACATCCTCAGCCGCATCAAGCAGCCCCCAACCTCTCAAAAACAAGGCTCTAATGAAAGGGGCCAGACCAGGGCAGTGTTAACTGGTGGAACTAGGAGCTGGGGGAGGACACAGAAGAGTTGATGCTGACTGATGGAGGGGCTGGATAGAGCAAGTGGCAGGGCATTAGCCACATCATGGCTTCCCAGGCTCCTTATAGAGCTTCCCCTGGGCAGCTCAGCTTTGGTCATCAGGCCACAGACCCTTGCCCACAGATCAATACACTCTCTTACTCAGCCAGCATACACATCTGTGGACGTTCTCAAGCTGAAAAATAATTACACAGCAACAGCTACTGTTTACTTGAAAGTGTGCAGAAGGAGGAAAAAAAAAAGAGGCCATTATTATGAGAATTGTTTGTTTGTCTGGTGCTGTTAGCTGCTAAGGTCAACATGTCAATGGTACAGGCTGGCATACCCACTTTGAAAGGCGTTCTGGTGGAAAGAATTGGATTGGATCAACTGGAGAACGACAGACTGGGCACAGTGAAATAATGTACTGTAAGAGGCTGGAAGTGAGGTCTCAACTGCAGCTGATGGAGGACGTGTTGTTCGTTGCCAGATCAAAGCAAAGCACATAACCACTAAATCACCCTCTGAACAAATGCCCTCATTAATATGGTCACAGATGTGAGTTGGCAATCAGAGTTTCTCTGTGCATACCTATGCTAAACGCCCCTCAACTGGCAGACACGTAAATGGCACTATTAACTAAGACAGTCATGCGTGTCCTCTGAACCTACGCTGAGCATTACTGTCTGACTAGGTGTCTGACGGTGATGTAATTTAGACACTTCAGATCTGACAAGAAAATGGTGCCTAATGTGTTCATGGGATTGTGTTCAAAGGCAGATGACCTCTGCATAATCACTCACTCACTGGTCAGCCTAGAGGAAGGAAAGGATAAAGAAAGGCAACAAGCTTTAGGGTAAAGTCCAAATAAGAAAAGATGATGCCAGTGAAAAAGATACTCTGCCGACATGAAATAAGAGTCTAAATTTGAGACCTTAAGAGAAATATAGGGGAGAGGTGAAAATTAAGTGTATTCTGCTTGCAGTGGGTTTGAGAGAGAGACAGAGAGAGAGAAAGACATGGGACTTAAGAATAGTGGGAGAAAGACGTCATAGAGCATGTGAAGGTTAAAAGACCAATAAAGCTGATTCGTTTAAGGGAAAAAAAACCCTGCTGCATCCATTTTCACCAAAGCAGCTCCTCTCCTGCTGCTTCACTGCCTACGCACACTCTGTTTATGTGTGCACATGTGTGCGAGTGTGTGTGTAAGGCACTGTAAAATAAGGTAATGGAGTAGGTAGTGGCAGCAGTAGTGCAACTCAACCCTTGTGAGACTGTGACTGTTACAGTGCCCGCAGACATTCCTGCAGCCCGGCAGCTGATAGCGGCAATCAAACGCGAGATAGGGGCCGCGGCAACGAGCAGCTCTATTAGGACTGTCTGGTGCTCCAAGCTATCAGCTGGACACCACTGAGCCATTCAGCTAACAATACCTTTAAGTATTTCAAAATCAGCCAACAGCCACTGGTGAGTGTGGAAAAACTGAGACAGAAGATAAAGACAGAAAAGTCAAAGAAGATGATGCAGACTGCAGGAAATACAAGACGTAAACATTAAAAACAAAAGGGGGACAAATAGCTTCATGTAGATGAGAGAAACAGAGGGGGGGATGTTACGCGAATGAATCTATTTTAGAAAGTAGTTACCTTCAATTTAAGCAGCTCTTCAAGGTCTTGAATCCTCTGTTGTACTTTTCTTCCCCTCCCACCATCCAACTCCACACTGTTGGCTGGGGACAGGGACCTGGACCGCTGCACAGCTGCACCCTGGGACAGGTAAGCAAAGAAGCACTGGGGTGAGAACTTCAACACACTTCACTAACATAGACAGGCACAAACCCGTGTAACAATTAACATCTGTGGAAACACTGAGTGAATGCCAATACTGGAATTATCCATGTTCCTTTCATTTCCCCCCCCTCACCTTGAAGAAAACATGAGCATTGTCTTCTTTAGTACACACATATGCACATTCAAACAAACATGCTGCCAGAGGAATAAAGCAAGCTGGAGCAGCAGTCCGCAGAAGCCAAAGGGAGGAGGCTCATTTTTGTGTGTGTGTGTGTGTATATGTGTGTTTGGAAGCGAGAGTTGCAAGCTGAGAGCGGCAAAGGTTTCTCCCTGCGACTGGCTAATGAGTATGTTCATTTCCATTTACATTGTTTCTTTGACAATAATGATGTCCCATTAGGGGAGACTAAAGGGGCTATAGATTCCAGAATGTGCTGGGCTTCATTACAAGAGGTGGGCAGGGAGGCCGCTCTAATTGCTCTACCAGGGGCCTCCAGGTTACACTTGATAGGACAACTGGAAGAGCCGCCGATTAGAAGGGGGGGGGGTTCAGTTTGCTAGCCAGCCTCCTCTGTTGAAATAAATAAAGAAGTAGAGAAGTGCTGGGGCTGTGCTGTAGAAAAGCAGTGGGAACAATATGCTAGTGGAATATGAATATGAGAGGATGGGAAGGCCCCCTGCGGTGCCAGGCAGGGCTGACCAGATGGTAGGCTAAAATATGCAATGTGACTAAACGCACAACAGTCCTTGGGCACGATGTGGATGAGGAGAACAGGAGGAGGAGGAGGAGGAGGAGGAGGTGGTGGAGTGACCAAGTTTAGCAGCAGTAGTGGATCAATAAGCCCCCTTTCCTCATAAATGTCCTGATAGCCGTTACTAGTCGTACTGTCTTTAAGTTGTAAAACTTAAGATGTCAGCACTGGATGATTTGGTGACACCTGTTGTTGCTGGAGGTAATGAGCGGTGGATTTTAATAGTATATGTACATGTTCCATTTTAACAGAGGAAGAGAAAGTCATGTACTTGGTTACAGTGCAGCCAAACAAACTGTGGGCAGCAGTATTTCCCACAGAATTAGTGAGGTGGACTTTACCACCAACAGTGAAACCCCATATAGATGCAGCCAATTTAATAACAATAACTGCATGAATATGTAAGGCGTCAAAAAACATACAACACTTATTACTAAAATAGTAAAAGGAAATAGTGACAACATTCACATCATCAGAAAACATGCATATTTGTGAAATTGTTTCTTGTGACAAAAAAAAAACGTGTTGCATACAAGTGTGTTTGGTTATGTGCTCTGGGGCTACAGTTGACTCTAGTGACCTGACGTGCCCACTTCTGCTATCATGCCTGCATGGGTGCCAACCATGTGTTCTAGCTCAGCCTTAATGACTCTATGTAACTAATTAACAGATTGATCTGCATATTCCTGATGAGTGGCAGGCCAACTGGCTTAGCCTGTCTGTACAAGGGGGAATCACAGAGGCCAAGTGGGGAATCCAAATCATCTAAAATGCCTTGGATTAAAAGTAAAGATGACCAACTATGAAGTATGACTTACTGAGGATTCGCTCTATATAGGTTTTTAGGTAGAGATACATTTTGGGTAGGTTTAATGAAAAGATGAGCTGAATATTCTGCCATCAGAGATGCTCTGTGTGTGAGTGGAGAAACTGCAGTGTGCTTTGTCTGAAGGGGTACAGAAGAAGATGACACGTCGACAAATGACTGAGATTCGCTGCAGATGTTCCTTCTGGTCCAGCTGCATGCCTGTCTGATGCAGGTTCAGAAAACACATGAATGCCTTCTGTTTGTGTGGGAAGCTCTATGTTGTGACATTGTTGTTAATGTTCCTCAAGACAGGCCTGAACGATGAAAAGCAGAGAACACAAGGCAGAGAGAGATGTGCCCACCATCTACCTCTCCTCGGCAGCTGGTTGGCGGCCATGACCTGACCTGTGCATCGCACCCTGTAATGGCTCTGTAAACATGAGAGTGCGATGCAGATGGAGAGGCAGAGGGCTTATAGTAAGAGGGGAACGAGGAGAGAGGCCAGTATCTAAACGGAGTCTCTATGCAAGCAAGTCTAAAACTCTTATTTACTGAGGGGTCAGTGTCACTGGCTGTGGAGCAAAGAAGAAACATTTCATCGACTGCCTCCCTCCTCTTTCCCCACCCTCCACCCTCTCTCTCTCCATCTCCCAGAGAGAGGGGTCACTGTCATCAATGGGCTTCTTTATGATTGCAGCAGCATGTCATGTGTGCGTCTGGAGCTCTCAAAGCTGAACTTGTTCAGGTTCCTGAGCGAATATGAATGTTGTACACATGCACACAAGCACAGGACAAGATGCACTGATAGTGTAGAATGACACAACACTCAATGGCATGGGAACACATGGGTGCACACATTATCACATAACAAATGTATACCAAATGTATCACACATACAAGATGAAATCTATCCAAAGCAGCACAAAAGACCAACAGACACTGGTAACCAGTTGAGTAATATAAAACCCAGTACCCTTAGTTTTGAATGTATTGGGTAAACAACATTGTGTGAAGTTGTTGCTTCAAGGAAGGAAGCTCACAAACAAAGTGGCTGAGTAGAAAACAAGATCATGGAAGCATTTTGAAAACTGCCTTGAATCAAGCCTGTGCTGATAGTGGTCCGCTGAAATAACCTGATGAATTGGCAATACTCCAAATATTTTTGTTTTAATTTAATGAAAAGTTATTTGTGCTTTCAAAACAAGTTTCACAGTTTACAGTGAACCTTCTTCACACACATACCGAATCACATACATCTATTTCTCTTGGAGACAAAAACAAAGCACCTGCTTTTTAAACTATAGCCAGTATCAGTTTGATACCCACTGTATGTAGCAAACTGTGAACCATGTACCACTGTGAACTGCTTGTCGCCTCAGCCAATAATCACATTTCACTTTAGGCACTTACTGAAAGAGCTGCAAATTGTGTCCTAGGTGGTAGCAGTGGGCTCATTTCATCAGCTTTTGACCTTGCAGTCTGGAATTATTGTTTAAATGGGGTGCAATGAAGCAAATCAGGTTTATGGCTTATTTGGAGCATCAACATATTTGGATATTAAGCAGCCAACGGCAACAAATGTTGAAAATGGTCAAATTTTTTTGATAAGAGCAAAGGTTTCATTTAAATCTGTGACGTTCATATGATGTTTAAGACAATTTTTACAGCTCTTTTTGACTCGGCGAGGAGAGGGTGATTCAAGTACCAGCTGAAGAGATAAACATGCCACTAAGCCACGTGGCTGGGGGCTGCAGGAGTGAAGAATGTTGGTTCACTCAGCGGCCTGACATGACGGCTTTGTAGTCACCACTCAGGAAATGCAAGAAGACAGTGCTCATAATCAAACTGAACTGTGACAATTAATTAAATCTAAAATTTTATCGAAAATGTACCTTCAACTTCAATGCAATTCAGATAATCCTTGCCCATTTGTGTTTGGTTAATGCATAAGATGAAAAAATAAACTAACATATGGTGAAATATATTTAAAAAATTGTAATTCTAATTAAACCTGTGTCCTGTAACATTTTATATGTAAATGGTTGTATGCAGTAGTGTTGTTACAGACAAAAATGGCTACTGCATCACATCAAGTGAAGCTCAGTCATGTGCAGGTGCAACAGGGACAGACTTATTTTACGGGCAGCCCATGTTTTTGATTTGTTTGTGTTTGATTGTCTCAACTCAGTTTTAGTGTCTTCTTGGAAAGGACAATGCATGTCAATGATGTTAAACACTGATTTATACTTTAAAGAAATCCTATTATGATTCATGTTTTTATTCAGTGTAATGAGATATCAAAAATGTATTGTGTGAAAAATGTATTACACTACCACTGATTTACAATATCAGCAGATGGATCAAAATTGGCATAATTCTTAATAATAAATAGCAGGTGCATAACAAAACACGGACTGTGTATGTGTGCGTGTGTGTGTCCTAGGGCGAACACAGCAGAGCTTCCAGAAAAAGGGAAGCACATCAAATGATATCAATATTATTTATCTATTTTGTACAAAATAATTACATTACATGCATAAACTGCCAAAGCAGAAACCCTTCCGTTGAGCCTTTAATGAGGACAGCGGCATAAATCAAACAATGTGTCTTCAGGCCAGCTTTACAGTGAGTGAGGCCATCTAGAAACATGTCCTGCCAAACTTATGAGTGGAATACTGAGAAGATCAAAAGCTTCTTTCTTGTTCATAATGTACTGCTGAAGCGGTAAATTAGCCAGTGCCTGAGCCCAAGGCATGCGTGAAACCAGCAGCACACGCCGGCCTGGTCACAGTAGGAGGGGCATCTGTGTGTGTGTTGTGAAGTTCAGGACAAAGGTTGGCAGAGGCAGGGTCTGATAAAGCACATGATTCTCAGACCATTTTCTTCATATCCCCCCTCTATGGCTTTGATCTGATCTGAGCAAAGTGGTGATGGATAATTGTGGGCATGTAGGCCCTATGTGCTGTCTTTGACATAATTGGCAGTAGTGTGTGCTAATCTACCTGCTGTCTTCTGATGGAGCTGCTGGATCTGCGTTGAAGGGTCTTGTTCTCTGGCCTGGGGTCCGAGCCTTGGGTGGAGGCCTGGTCACAGTTAGGGCTAGACCTCTGAGCTGCAGCATCAGCCTGTTCTGACACCACAGCCTGCAAAGAGAAAAAAACAAAAAGACGTTAAACGAAGTCTGTGTCTGTGAGCAAGAACACAAGAATGGCAGAGCAGCCTAACATACTCAGAGGACAAAAGACAAGTTACAAGATTGTCAATCACAAGTAAAACCAGGCCTAGACTACATGTGTTTTTAACCCCAATCAATTTTGAAATGAGTTGCATCACATAAATCTTCATAATCTCAAATATGGACACACTACAATATTTGTAAATAATGGTGCACTGCACACCAGTATTGTTAAGATTACTGTGCCAGAGGGAGCAACAGGGAGCAATGCACCACCTCAAATAATCTCATGTCACATGATCTCACTGTGGTGGAAGAAATATTTGCAGCGAGTAACAACAAAAGCAGCTAGACAAGTCAGTATGAGAAAATGCTTTGGGGAAATGCTGTAAACACAGGTTGTTGACTCTTCGGCAAGAATTAGAGGTAAGACATATAGCTAACATTAGCCTTGGAGTCCAGTTTACCATTTCTTGGCAACACTATCAGCTGGTCCAAGAGTGATATCTTCTTAATCATTATCATTGGGACAGCCTGAGTCCAGGGAGTAGTTTGGGGGGTCTAAAACTCGATTTGGGAACTCCTCACATTACCAGATAATCTTGGCCAGACATTGGTACAGACCAAGACCCAGGACCACCACACTCTCTTCCAGAGGGGGTGATTCAAAAACCCTAAACTGCTGTAGTCTGAGCCAGGTGTAAGACTGTCAGCATTTACTACAACATGCTCCAAATTTGCATGTGCTAACATGTTTATGTGTATGACTGAGCAGTCATTTTAAACAGTCAAATGTTCTCATGTAGGTAAGGGCAAGAAAGTAATAATCCATAATTTGTGGCATGGCCAGACATCTTACACTGACTGATTCCTAGTGAAAGCCCACCATAGAAAAATGTCACTTTTTTTGTCACAAATAACAAAAACAGAACAAACAGAAAAAGAGAAAACAACAGGGAATTACATTTAAAAGCAATTAAACCACATTTGGTTAACATCATGTTAAATTAGTGAACGGAACACATCTTCTCTATATACTTTGTATACAGTGATTGCAAAACACAAGTATTCAAGGAAAGGCAAAGAAGTCAGTTTGCCCTGTGACAACTTCTCACCATAGTGGACCATAGTGAAATGTTGCCTTCTCTGGTGCAACACAAAAAAAGAACTGTACAGTATTAACATATGTTGGTCATGTGGAAATGGGACAGCTATCCAGCACCTCCATCACTGTGGTGTGTGCGATTATGGCCCATCTATTTATCAGTGTCTATTAGCAAGGGTCTCGCAACATCTGTACACCTCAGCACACAGCAGGGTCTACCAAAACAAACTGAAGGGGACAAAGATAAAGCAGAGGGCCCACCCACAGAGATGGAGGTTGTGATGCATGCACACCAACTCACATCCTACAAAAAAGCAAGACTTGTATAATATCTATGTTGATTCATTATAGTGTGTTTGTAAATAACTGACTACCTTATGGGCCAGGTTGCATTAAGTTTTACAGACACATGCACTCTATAGTCAAAGGACATTTATATACATTTCATGTAAGTTAGTTCAAGGTCCTTTTATCCTGATGCCAACACCCACATACCTCTCGACTGCATCACCTTACTGCATATTCACGCCTATCTTTTTTTATACCCTTAATATAAAGGTGTGAAACATTTAAAATAAAATCCTCACCTGCTGCTATGAACTCCACAACATGTCAAATCAAAGCCCTTTGACAAACAGAGGCCTTTACAACTGTGTTGTACTGGGAGCTCAGGTATAGAAGAAAACCGCACAGGATGTCATCACCTTTTTTCCAACAAGTCCTGATTGCATTATCAGAAACCTGGCATCTGGGCGTGACCTTGTTAACTGCCAGGGTAATCAACTTTAACCAAAGGGGAGGAGAGGGGATGATAAATTATTAGTGAGGAAGATTTTGTTCATGTTTTATTAAATTGGCCTGTCAAACGGGGTTGGTCAAATTATCTGGGGCCTCGTTTATTGGAGGCCGGCCATATTGGCGCATCTGTTACAATTATTTATAATTTCCAGGCAGTCAGGAGGACGGACCGAGTTTTTCGGCATCAGCCACATAAAGCAATTTAGAAATTAACTGATGTGGGAGTGTCTGAGTTTTCTCCTCTCACAATCTCTCTCATCCCCATCCTGATTTTCATCCAGCAAAAAGTTGAACACACATACACGAAAAAAAAACCTGTCAGACAGTAAAGCAAAAAAGTGTTTGTACCGTGTAAAAAGGGAAAATGTTAACACATTTCAAGCAGCTTATCGAATGCAACGGATGAGAAGAGTGCATGAGATTGAAAGAGAAGAAGAGAGCATGCAGGTGCAGTGAAAAAAAAGAGGACAAGATAGTGAGGGGGGCGCAGTGAGGGAGAGAAGGAGAAAAAAAGAGAAAAGCCGGTCTTGGTAATTACTGAACACGATTAGGTTCTTGGGGGAACTTGTCTGGCACTCACGGCCCTCGCTGGTGAGGATGCGGCAGGCAGGACCATATGGAGGGAGGCTTGTGATTGTGCTCCCTGAAGCTCGTGACCCGTCTGCTGCCGAGCCCTTGAGCTGAATGTGAAATGAGACTTGCCAGGCCTAATGTTCTACACATGCACCATTTATGCCACAAAACAAATCTGATCACTGTTAATTATGGAGCAGCTATAATCAGGAGGGGCTCCTGAAACACACACACAGGCGCGCACACAGGGGCGCACACACAAGCAGTTACATGCAACACAAACACATTTACACACATCTGTGGAGGGACAGGATTTGTGAGAGTGATTTGATAGGCCTGAAGTAAGGACTACATTGTGCCCCCTCCTCCCACCAGCACCACCACCAGAACAAATGCACTTTGCATTCAAGATGGTGATTCTTCAAAGCATATGTCTGTGCAAAAATGTAGAAGGACAGTACAGAGTGAGTAGGATGTAGGGAGCGTGTATGTTTTGTGTGTGTGTGTGTGTGTGCGCACACAGCCCTGAGTCCTCCCACACAGTCTGTTTGACCCGGGTGTATGTGCTTGAACGAGTGAGTGCATGTATCTGCAGCGGCACATGGCTGTGCTTCATTAATGAGGCGAGCTGTGCTACGCAGAGGTTCTCATCTAATGAGAGCAGTTGAGCTGGTAAAACACACCACTGGAGTCCATGTCATTAGTATGTTTCTGGCCCTGGACATGGCCCAGGTCCAAACACACGCTCGTACACAAACGAATGTTGACAACAATATTTACGTATCACATCGTCAGCATACACCAGATGGATGGTTGACAAAAATAGAATTTTATGTCATAAAACATTCCTAAGAGAAATATTTGAGAATTTTAATTTATAATTTAGATATTATGTTTTCACATAAGGAGGATTATTGATGTATCTGAAGGGAAGTGGCGTATGTAAGCAGCAGGTTGCAATGAATTTTTAACGTGCTTTTAAAGAGGTCCTGACAGTTGAGCTAAAGAAGTGATATTCCAGATGGAGAACAAATGAAGAGAGCAGTCAGAGACAAATTAAGACCGATGGGACCAAAGCTCAGATATAACTGAGTTATAAAAGCTTTTTATCGCATCCTCCTAAAGATCAGCAGCGACAACTAAAAAGTACCCTGACGCAAAGCTGAGGTGAATATTATGTACAAACAGAAATCCATGTTTCTTCTTTCTACTTTTTCTTTCTGCCTTTATACTGTAATAAGATCGACTGAAAGGTCATTCAGACTTAATAATTGTTGTATAAAATACACAAGATAACCCCCTGGCTGACTCGATCTGTTTGTAGTTTTAAAATTAATTTCCATGTTTCTTTGCAGCATTGTTGTTTCATCGTTTTCACTTGATGGTCACTATTGATGATGTTGATCAAAAGAAGCCAAAACGCGACCCGGCAAAATGGTGGGTGTATTTATGAACACATGTGTGTAACTACCACTTTAATTATACATCTAAAAAGTGTTTATATTGGTAAACATAAATAACAAGCCAGAAGCAGATGTCAAAAAATAAAATAATTCTCAACAACGGGGCGAGATGCATCATGTGGGCTTCTGTCAATTAAAGAAAAATAGAAAAAAATACATAAAAAGAAAAAGGGAAAAAGCTCTGACCTCATGGGAAATATTTCGTCTATGCTTAGGTTATAATCATATGAGGGACTTTTTTTTAAGTATATATTTTGGGGCTTTTTCGCCTTTTATCAATAGTATAGTTGAGAGAGAAACAGAAAACTGGAGGCAGGGAGAGGGGGAATGACATGCAGCAATGGGCCACCTGAGTAGGGATTCGATACAGGGCCACCTGCAGCGAGGACTATGGACTGAACTAAACGACACCCCATATGAGGGACTTGTGTTATCAGCATTTTGTGTATCATGTGCTAAAATTGTATAAAAATGTCAATGCAACACTTTTTTGAAAGTAATGTAGGTACACAAATTTTCAAGGAGTACCATGGTGAATGGGGCATATCTGGACTGTGATATGAAGTCATGGTGAGAATTTGTGCATTTATTGAAAGACGACCATCTTCATATGACAATTATAATATTGTTCTATTGGGTTGGGCTTGAATGAAAAATACCTAGAACCCAAAAGTGGATTTTTAGATTTTACTTAATGATGATTTTATTTATTTATTTATTTATTTCACCTCTATTGTAAAGCACTTTGGTCAACCTAGTTGTTTTTTTAAATGTGCTCTATAAATAAAAAATGATGGATGGATGGAATTCATCTATCATTAAAAGTTCATTATTTACACCTGTGCTTTTCCTACTGTGACAAGTCAAAATGTCTGCTGTGAAAAAAGGCTAATCGTCCATTAAAAAGTTTTCAAACATCATAAAGACACAGGGGCTTCTTTCTCTGAAATTTAGTTTCAACTTTTCTGGAGTGAATGTGCTTAATTTTCCTTTTATAGCACTGATGAGAGAATAACCAGTGCTTTGAATGACTGCCCACACAATTAACAACTTACCACTCATTTACTGTGGTGAGGGTTCCAGAAAGCCTGAGGTCTTCTATGGATTCTAATGTTGCTCTTTAATCACAGCACAGCTCTGACAGTAGCCAAACACTTGACTACAATAAATGCAGCGATGCAGTTTGGGAAATAGTCATAAATGATTCAGTGTTCACTCTAGCTACTTTTTGTCCACAATAATGATCTTTCCTGCCAATAGATTATGATGGTGACCACCCAACCTGGCAGTTCGTCCGAACTGAATTACGTGGTGCGTGGGGGGTCACTCAGGTGCCTGATGATCGACTAGGCCCTACAGCAAGCAGATGAGGGCATGAGGCCATTTCCAGTCTGACATTATGGAGATAGCTCACTGTTTTCAGTGCACAGGTACACAGTACTGAATACACCTGAAAATAAGTTTAAACAATTAGTCCGAGTTTACTGACCGAGTTAACCATTCAAGTTTTTTAAGACTCAAATTCAAGTCTTCAGCTTATTGAATTGTTTACTTTGTTCTAAATTACACGTCACCTTGCACTGCAGCAAACTATGATGGGTATTTTCCAAGAAATAAAAACAATCAAGAGATGAAAATGATAATAAATTTAAGACCCTGTGAGAATATTTTTTAGAATATTTAACAAAAATTACTATTCCGAAAAAAGAAAAAAAAATTCAATCTATTGTTGACCCTGTGAAATTCATTGAGATAAGAAGCATAACAGGCTGTATCATTATTCATATTAGATGACAGCACCAGACATTGTTTAGCTACATTTAAGCTTTTGTAAAGTCGTGTTAAGCTTCCTGTAAAGAGTTAACTTGGCATAAGACAGAAGAGAACAGACAGTCAATCCTGGTGCACAGCATGGATGTATAACACACAATGGGTGTTACTCCTTTCACTCACCCTCCACCTTTATCCTTCCCACCCCCCACCCCCCCACAACCACTGCGGGAGGGGTGTTCAAAGCCGTCGCTCTGGTCCATATTCAAATGAGCACTGCGTCTCCCCACTGTACTCCCGTAGCGATCAGCACTTTGATCACCTCCAATGGTAACTTCCACCAAAACATTTAAAATTAAAATCAAATCTGCCTTAACAACCTGAGCATTAGAATTTAACAGGTGTTCGGGAGGAAGTTGTTACAGAATTTGCGATTATGCGCTCGGATACACACACCTTTAGTCAAACAAGCACCCATGCAGACACACACGTACACACATACGCACAACCTGTCAGTGAAATTACAGAGTGGGAAACAGAAAGCCCTCCTGACTGAGCGCTATACCTTGGGATACTCGATCTGTTCACTTTGATGTTAAAGAAAGTTAAAAGTTAAAAAAACAAATCAGCCAGACAGCAGCTACATGTGTTCAGTAAACAAAACTTAATATCAGTTCTTAGCACACAGTATAAACATATTATTTTTTGTAATTACATCTCAAGCCTGAAAATGTGTGATGCTTTTTTTTTACTCTGACCTGGGCTAGGGAAGAGAGAGAAGGTGGAGTTAATAAAAAAAAACCACATATGTACACACACATACATATAATTTATAGATGCATGCATGCATGCCCACACACGCCGACCTAACTGCATCTTCCCTAAATGTAGTATTAATTACTGGGGGAACACTGCAGTACTGCATTTAATTACCGACTAAATGATCCATTTATACTTCACCGCTGGTTAAATTAACAGGGTTAAGTGAGACAGGGCGATTGTAACTCACTTAACATTTGAGCTGATATCTTTTAGCTTCCACAGTCTGGGGACAGTACTGTCAGAAAATATCAACCAATCAAATTAAACAATTACAGTCTGTGGAGGCACAGGAATTACTCAACTGCTGCAAAATATTATCTTCAGCTCCAGACTTGTTTTATCTGCAACAGAAGACGGTGAAAAAACTGAAATGAAAGTCATACTGCAGAAAAAACTGAGAGACTCATTATAACGACAAATGCAGGGCCCTTCTTGTTGGTCAAATGAGGCTGTGAGGCCAAGAGCACAGCGTATAGATAACTTTTATGGCTCTAAACCAAGTCTTTGACACTGTGTGGTCCAAGACGCACCTATCGCCATGTCATTAGGAGTCATTAAAGGACACTTAAATTGTGACTGCACCATTAAATTTATAGTAAATCCTCTATTCCCTTGGGTTACAGTTCAAAGGTAGTGAGCTAAAGCCAAACCCCCTGCTGACTGACAGATGTACGACTGTAACTCCAACATCATCTTCAAGAACAGTATTGGGCTCCAATTAAATCACCTCTCTCCACCTCTTATCTGTCTTTTCTGCTATGTGACCGGAGTGTGTTAAAAGGACTTCCAGGTACTTGGGTGGGAGGAGGCGAGGAAGATAGATAAAGTAAGTCGGGGAGTGCATGAGTGCACAGGACCGAGAACGCAGGAAGATCAGATAGCTGACATGAAAGACACTGCTGCTAAGAGAGATGGATAGATCAAGGGTGAAGTAGACTGATATCAAGAGAGTGATTCTCAGTTAAAGACCACCACCACAGGCCATGCTGGAGCTTATCAGTTACTGCCGTGCCTACTAATCCACCTACACGTTGCCGTTTCTCTACCTTAGGACAATTAGACAGGTGATTGACAGAAAAATCATAGTATAAATTTATATATTATGTAAGAAAGGGCATGGATACAATATGCAGGGAATAATAAGCATATATGTTTTGTTGTCCGTACCCACACAAGTGCATAGCAAAGTTCAACAACTTGAGCAGCAGAGTGGCTATCATAGAAAACCACTTCTTTGCCTGGGGTTGATGCACTTGATAAACTCTAAAAAGAGAGGAGATAGTGAAGAATCAGATGGGTGCTTACCTTAAAGTTGGTTTGTCTGTTGGGTGATGGGTAAACGGCAGTCTGCTGAGCCTGTAGCTGCGGTTGTTGCTGTACTTGCTCCTGTTGCTGCTGCTGCTGCTGCTGTTGTTGTTGTTGTTGCTGGGTCTGGAGTTGCAGGATGAGTTGCTCTTTCTGAGCCAGCTGGCTACTGAGCTCCTGGTGACTCTGACGGAGGCTGGCCTCACTGGACGTGAGGGCCTGGTAGCACTGACTCAACTCCTTATACAGCTGTAAACAAACACACATAGGTGGAGGGCAGGAGGGGAAGACAAAGAGGTAAGGGAATGGGTTAGGTTAACCATGAATGGGATGTGAAATAGAGGAAGAAGACACAAAATTACTCATGGGATAAGCAACATGGCGACTGACAAGTGTTTCCATGAGGATGTTTTTTTTTTTTTTTTACTGTAATAGGAAAACATATGCTAAGATCATCTAAGTAAGAATGAAAAGGAAAAAAGAGATAATATCAAGTGAGACAAAAATGTTCCTTATTATTCATGTTTTAAGACTAATCATTTCCCCAAGACTCTCCCTATGCCCCTCCCTGTGCAGGGCTGCGTATGCCACAGTGGTAGAGTCATCAGGCAGAGGGGTGGTATGTTGAGAACCCATTCGCAGTAACAGGATACTGTGAGAAAAGTCCTTCTTTTCTGGCACTAGTAAAATAATTGTAGGTTACAGCTAGCTTGGAAATAAATCACCGCAGCGGGTGAGGCCTGAGTGGAGTGCAACAAAGTGGTTATATTAATGATGAGTTTGAGGTTTGTGTGTGTGTGCATGTGAGACGGTACCCTCTGATAGGAGGTGGTGTCAGCAGTATGTGCCTCCTCTTGGTTCCTCAGGACTCTCTGTGTGTCTAAGTTGAGTCCCTCCAGTTGCTTGATCAGATGGCTCTGCTCTGCTGCATGCTCCGTGCTCTGTCTGTATAGAGCCTGCACTTCTGTGAACTCACGACTTCACACATATACACACAGACACACACGTACGACAATGGCGTTATACTAATGCAGTAGGTGTGCTAGAGCAGTAATACCATTCTTTTCTCTGAGTTTTTTTATTTGACTTTCTTCAAGGGAAGAAATGAAAAAACTCAATGACGTTGTTAAAAGAATTCTTTAACAACACAAAGTGAGGAGGACATCAGGTTACTTGAATTATTTCAAGGATATATACTATAATATTTTTTATCTTTGTAAAGTTATTAAGCTTTAAATTTTATACAGATATAATTCATTTCATACAACATGTACGAGTATTTACACACTTGCACTGAAAACTACTGTATTACAATCACTGAAGAACAATGATCAACAATGTATACATTTCCCTCAACTTTTTAACATGTTAAAGGAAAGAATTAAAGTTGATTTCTTAAATTTGTTTTGTGTCCCATTGAAATAGTACAAAGTGCGCTCTAACATTAGGACATCTTTAATCACCTAGCTAAAGCCTTAAGAATGGTCTCTAGCCCTAGTGTGACTGACATGTCAGAGTGCCTCTGGCATTAAAACAGAAAAGTAGTTAAAAAAGGTTGAGATTACCACTAAGGCTCCTACGGTTCTCACAGTTTTTATCATATCGACTAAAGCTTAGCCAAAGCCTGCCCTGTTTCCCTTTTCTCTCTCTTTTAAAGCACATCCACTATGCAGGGCTTATCAAGTGGCTTTACATGAGCCAGAGTGGAAGAAATCTGTGTCACCCCGAAGCCTCGCAGCATAGAGAAATATACTAAGAGCTGCTCACTGTAACCTATGTGAAGTGATATAGACATATGCCTAAACACAGGACACATCTATGCTTCCTTTGACTAATCACATTACCAAAATCACTTGTAAAGATGTGGTTGTTGCGTGAAAACAAACAATGAAATGTAGTGGGCGATACTTGAGTTGATCGGGCTCACCGGAGTTGACTGAGTTGCCCCTCTTTCGCTGCCACCTCCCCCTCTTTGGAGGAGAGCTGGTTTGCCAGACTGCTACTGTAACTCTGCAAGCGAGGCAACTCCTGCCAAGCCTTGTGTAGCTCCTCCTCCAGTTCCTGGTGAAGTAGCATCAAGTTTAAAGCACTTACTTTCAAAATGATAATATGATGTCTGATGCTTTTCACAACATATTCCACAAACATAGTGAAGAGGATCAAACATCGGAATCTCATGTACTTTTCACTTCTGACTACTACATCTGCTTTGATATAATATCAGTCAATATTTATTATTGGCATTTTTATGTCAGCTTTTTGATTTTTTTTTCTTTTTGCAAGTAGAAGAACCTATTAACTGTGTGTTTGAGATTAGTTTAAATGGCTTTGTCTTCAATCCACTGTAGACCACTGTGATAAAGCATATATGCTGGGCATTGCACAACACTTGGCTGAGCAACAGCAGCCAAGCCTGTTTTGTTTCAACATACATATATAAAACTTCATTGAGTGTGAAATTGGCTACGAGCACTGTCACAACAATAAGTGAATAGCAGCACTGTGCCTGAACCGACAAGATGTACACACCGGAGTCGGACTGCAGCTGTTGCTATTGTGCTGCTTTCAGGTGTAGACAAGGTGTTACTGACAGCTTTTCTTTAATAAATAGAGACAATCAGTGCAGGGCAGATGGCATGGCATCAAACACTCAATAGTGATTAAAAACAGTGTTTCACAGGGCCAGAATTAACCATATGAAAAATGATATAGCCATAAGTAATTAGAAGACAGGCAGAAAGAAATGCTTGAGCGCATAAAACTAAAATTCTGTTTGTTTGGGTAGACAAAACCAAAGCACGTTACTGTTAGCCAGTCATCAAAGCCATAGGTTGTGGATCTGTGTGTGTATAACTATATAATGGGCATAACTTACCCATGCATGCACTGGATTAAATGATAAATTCCTTGACAAATCTTTGCCATGTCAAACAAATTGGCATGATGTATCCACCACACACCCCACATTCTCCATCTCCATCTTTCAAATCAATGTATGATACTAAAAATGAGGAACAGGTGGAGTGTCTTAGGCTGTGATGGATGTGCATAGACGAGTTGCTGGGCTTCATCCCATCCAAGCGTAATTACTCTGCAGCCCTGACTTATACAAGACTTTCTGTCTGACTCCATTTGACCAGAGTAGCAATATGTTTCATAATGATTAGTCTATGAGGATGGGCAGAATGTGAGGTTTTCTCATGTCCACAGAGATAGAAAGTATTGATAATAAATAATGATGACTGGAACAATGGACAGATTCGGAAAATCGCCTACTTGCGTATGAGTGGATGAATGATGGAAAATACACAACAACCCGCAAAATTCTTATACCCACACATGCAAATGACATGAAAATTTATAGGTGTGGAGTCTTCAGTTGTGGTCATCAAATGAGTGGAAGGAAGTCTGGTCTCTCCCATGTTAAATCATAATTTCTCCTTCCTTTGCATATAGTTTCTGCATATTTAAATTGTGTGCTTTGTTACAGAGGTTTTTCTGCATTCGCATGCTGAGGAGGGAAGGGTGAGAGGCATCAGAGTTCAAGGTGTGCAAAGGCAGAGGATGGGTACAACTTTGTATGTGCGTGCGTGTTTCCAAACGGACTTGTCACCGTGTTCATACCTTGACTCTGGCCTGAGCAGCATCCCTCTGGTCTCGTTGGCTGTTGGCCTGCCTCTCTTTCTCCTCCAGGTCAGCTCGCAGGGTGGCACAGCGGGATGTTAATCCCGCTCTCTCCTCCTCTAGAGCCTGCACCACCTGCTGCTCCTCCTCCCCTTTCCTCTTATACTCTGTCTTCATTTCCTGGGTAAGAGAGGTGTGAGTGTGAGAAGGAGAGTGGGAGGTCATGAGGGCCAAATAAACAACAGTGACGAAAGGAAAGAAACGGAAAAAGTAGCAATTCAAACTGAGAAAATGAGAAAAGAAAGACTGAGTGATGCAAAAAGAGAAGCAACCCATGGGGCTGAGGCTGAAATGAATATGTAAACAGTAGACTTGGTTTTTCTGCAGGAGCCCACTGCATGGGCTGCTGATTGGCCAAGGTCACCTGTGCTGAATGACTGGGCCCACGCGGCCAGATGTTGTCTGGTGTGGGCCGAGCCGTGCTGCAAAAGATGGGCTCATGCAGGTACAGGGGCCAGTCTGTCAGCTTTAATGACAGGCTCCTAATGAGAATGGTGCTTGCTGCAAGACCCATTAGACTCAACCTAGGTCTCCTTTGATGCTGTCCCCTACGATTTCTCGCCATGAGACCTCACCAAGACTGTGTAAGGATCATTCCTTTATCAATTAATCATAGCCGGGTCCCATCTAAGCATAATTAGGGAGAAGCCACACCATCACATGCACACTTTTCACTTTCCCCGCAGAAGCAGTCATTAAGTATTTATCTGCAAGTTAACAACCTGCTTTCCTTTCTCTCCCTCTTTCTCTCTCTCACACACACACTTTCCAGCTGTTAAGTATTCTCTGTTGTCAGTAGCAAGAAAGAAAGCGAAAAACAAGAAAGGGTGAGACAGAGTGAGGTTGAAAAGCGAGAGCAGAAGGCACAAAGACATGAGTGTGTTCAAGAGGGCTGACCGATCCTCCTCCTCCCTGAAATGATTCCAGCGCCTGTGGCTATAGCCACGGCGGACTGGTCGTGTTCAGTGTCACACGGAGAAGACACTTTTTGACTCTGACGTCCAGACTGCCACCGAAAATGTGTTCCACCAACCTTAAGTTCTTGATCCTTATTGACCAGTTGTTCACGCAGAGCTGTCAGCTCCTTCTTCATTAAGGCAGTCTCCTCACCCACTGTCGTCCTCCTCTGCACCAGGTTGTTAATCTCCTGCTGCTGTCCTGTCACTTTCTGTGGCAGACAGTGTTAAAAAAAAAAGAAAAAAAAAGAGAGAAACACAGATAAAGAGAAAGCGAGACAGAAAAAGACTCTCAGGTTAAATTTTGCATTTAAGCGCTGGGAAAACTAGGTGCGATTGTGTCCATAAAAATAACAGGACCTAAAACTTCAAATTTACCAGGCATTAAAACCTGATATCTCAAAACTATATCATATAGAAGAAATGTTACATTTAAAAAAGTACATTTTTTGTCCCTTGAGACTGGTACAACAGAAATGGGATGATTATCTTCACAATCAGATATTCTGCAAATGACTTTCTTCATGAGTGATTCATTGTTTGTTTCACAATTTCATAGTGCCTCGGGTGACATCATTAAATGTGTTGTTTCCTATCCAAAAACCAGAGATGTTCAGTAGACAAGTACAGGCAGAAAATTCATTTGAGGACCAAATTTGTGGAATTTCATTTTGAAAAATATTGAAAATGATTAAATGATTATCACAGCCGCTGCCAATTAATTTTCTGTTGTGACCACACACAGTCAGCTATTAAGATCTAATAAAATGGTACTCTGTTTAATTCCTTGGAGAATCACAAAGCATCATAAAGTTCCATGATGATCAATTTAATGACAGAGGACAGAGGAAATGGTGCAATCATTTTAATGACCACCCCTTTTTGATGCTGGTATATGTTCACTTCATGTTTTTGGCAGGCTTCGTGGCTTCCGTAGGAGGAGGTTGGCCTCTTAACACTGCATCAGCTGGGGTTTGGCATTGGCTGGTAATCCACAGCCTTCTGTGGGTACACCCTTCTCTCAAATAACACTGTGCTCTGGGATGCAATTAATTGCCATGTTGAGGGAAATCACTCAGATATATCCAGATAGTGGATTTAGCGTTCCTCGCTACTCCTAGCTCACCGTGCTAAGAACAGAGGGGCTTTAATAGAGATTTATACTGGAGAGCAGACAATAAATTCAAACGTTGATAATGAGGTAGGCAAGAACAATTTGAACCCCAGTAGTGCTCAATTGATAGAGGAGAAAAAAGGGGGGTTCCGCCAAGTTAAGAGGTCTAGGACAGAAAGATTAGCATTTGAAAATTCCCAGTGCAGTTCAAAAATGAAAGCTAATTATGTTACAAAAATGGAAAGGAGTAGCGAGGGAAAGTATATAGAGACAAGGTGGAATTTAAAAAAAAAAAAAAGAGCAGGAAGAAAAAAAAACTTCATCAAAGTTGGAGAGCTGACACATTAAGAGCAGTATGAGATCCTGTGTGGACTCAGCAGACCATCACATCTCCCAAAAAAAAAAAAAAGAGGAAAAACCAATTAATCACGATTTGGGTATGTACAGCTCAAGACTATGGATGAGATGATGACTGTCAAAGGGCTGGATGGCACAGCACAGAGCCAAGTGCTATTAATGAGCTTTTCAAATAGCCTGTAAGTTTCATTCCCAAATGTTGTGAAAGAGGAGGATGAGATCATTTACAATCACAGAGGAAAGCAAAAGAATGCAAATATGTAAGTGTTTTCTATGAAAGCTAATTTGCATCATGTAAACTGACTAAACATAGTGTAAATGGTCTTAAATCGAAAGAAAACAATTTTACAGATTAAGAGCAATGAATGAGTCATTCACAGTAGACTATTACAGCAGCTAATCAAAGGGATGATTTTACTCTATTTAGTAATTCTGCTTGCATTTCATTTTTAATCCAGTTATAACCTAAAGATGGAGACTGGTAATCGTTTATGTTTATTAGTATCACAGAAGGTTTGTTTACATAAATGTGTGGTTACTTCTGTTGATCTGCCAGCCACCAATTTAAGACACTAGGGACAGCTACGTTACATATCTAACCAAGCCTCCCACACTTTTGTGCATTTAAAATGTTCTTATATATATGGTTTATTATCAGTATGTGTGTGTGACAGTTAGGTCACCAAGGAAAATTCCTAGCAACAATTGTTGTAATAAAGATAAAGTAAAATCAAGTTGATTCACCTTATTGAAATGAAGCAGCCTTCATTCAGATCAAACCCCATTCAACATATGAATGAACTCTTTCTGCACAATAAAATTCCTGGGTAAATCAAGGTCTGATATTAATGTAAAAATGATAAGCGTTTCAGTATTTCATTTCCCAAGTGGCATATACTGTGTAGCAAATGTCAAAAAGAAAGTCTTTGTAATCTCCAGGAAGCAGTTTTTCTCCATGAGTAAAAAATAATAAAGCCATCATTTTTACTTCATTTTATAATCCTGTCTTGTACAAAATGTCTCTTCTACAATAAGTTTATGATACATTTCTCTCATATGGTAGAGCAGCCAAGCCTCCCCGACTTCACTGCAGTGCCAGCACAGTCCTATCCAGAGGTCATACAAATGAAGGCTGAGAGATTTGCTTTCAAGTTTGCTGTCGTGGCCACTAATGCATCCGTCAGACTTAAAAACTGATTGAATCAGGATATTCATAACACACCCACAACATGAGGCTCAGACCCATCGAGGGGATTATGCTACATTACTTAGTCCCTGTGCTTATGAGATGTTTCTTTCACATCTGTCTGAAACCTGTGAGAAAATACTGCACCAGGTTGGCTGACTGCATTTTACTGCCCTCAAACTAGCATTGAAAAAAAAAGTTATAAGTATAACCACATATCATGTGCCTCTGTGAGCTACTACTACGACTACTGTATCGACTGGATCAGGGTTGAAATGGCTGAGGAAGGCACTGTTAAAAAAAAAAAAAAAAAAGACACTGGCAAGTTGATGACTCCATTACAGCCAGTCTCATTAGGAACGAACACGAATCTGGATGAGAGACGCTAATGAAGGGGACTGACAGATGCTTCAGTGAAGGGATGATGATTTGGAGTAAATTACATTAGTGATGTCATTATCGTTAGCCATCATACCATCAAGAAATATTACTCAAGGGGCGATGCAAAAGAAAGCAGGTAAGAGAGAAAGAGCTTGAGGTATAATTAAAAAACACACACAGTTTGTGTTGGTTATGTATTTTTTATAATAAATTAAGTTCTTAAAGTTTCTCTTGATATTTGAGCAAGCCATTAAACATGTGTTGTTGTGTAATGGCAGCCTGGAAAAAGGTGAGAGGGTATCCTGCAAAATAAAAAACCCTAACTAAGGAGAATAGTTTCAATGAAAGACAAAAAAACAGTAATATAAAAAGGAATGCTTGTAAAAAAAAATGCTAAAACTAAAATATGGTTATGATAAATGGATGAGAAATACCTGATGAGTGGATGTCACAATAGATCTAACAGGCATTTGTTTAACACAGAAAGCGACAACCTGCGAAAATGTACTGTACCTGTTCCAGCTCCTGTATCGTGTAGTCTTTGGACTGGAGGATTTCCAACACTTTCCTGTCCTTCATCTCAGCTTTGTGCTTCTCACTGGAAGAAGGAGAAAAGACAAACAAACAACCATAGTGGCCATAGTGATCAAGACCAGAAAGACTTAAGGCTGTGGAGTTGCATTTGGGGAATGCAAAGTATATCCTCAAACAGATATGAAACAGATAACACCCCAACAAAATGAGGGCCCATAATTTCTTATATGTTTGTTTTTTTTCAAGCAACTAAATATCATCTCAATGCTGAACTTTACAAAAAGTGTTAGGAAAAGGTCCGTTCACTGCTTTGCTATTACAGCTTGGCTACTGTACTACAGTGCTGTATTGTAACACCAAACTCTGAACGTTTGTCCCATGCCCAGTAGCACCTCTTTTATCATAATGAACTTTTAGGGAGACAAAAACAAGGAATCAGTTGGGGACCTGTTTGTTTCAACTGTTTTGAGCCACCAGGGGCTCTCCAAACCCTTCACTCATCACTTGCACTCCCATCTTCCAGGCCTTTTCTCTCGTCTCTTTGCTTCTTCTGATCAGCCCTCTCCCCTGATAGACGCTGAAATAAGTATCGGGTGTCCCCAGAGGAGCTGGAACATAGGCCGGCCTAGCTACATCTCCACATATATTGGGCTGTGTTCACCATGTCCTGAGCAACCAACCAATCACTCTACAAGATCCACACAGGAAGGGGAGGGGTGGGTGAATAGCAATTCCCAATGGACATGAGCGCTTGACTGGAGTCGACACAATTACCATGTCAATATCCTCCTGCGCATCAGGTGATACAATACACATACACTCTCTGGGTGCATGTTCCCCCACCGGTCTCAGTAGAGCAACATACTTTGATGGGTTTCCTAAGGGGCTATAAAGGAACTGAAGAGGGTGTGGAGAAGGAATGAGAGGTACAGGTACTGTACAGAGGAACTCACTGCACACTGCTGCACTGTGTTTTACCCCTATTAAGGGTTTTGCAAAAACTGGCAGACCTCAAAAAGTATGTGATATGCACCCATGATAGAAAATATATCATTCTAAACTCTAAAAAAACTTAGATTTTACACAAATATCAACAGCATTTGGAACAAATATAAAAAAAAACTACTGTATTTGTGTTCAAACTGAACTGATACCTGCATCAAAAACGAGCTAAAGTCCATTTTTTTTCCTAATGTGAAATATAATATATCTAATTTTTTCAGCTGTGCAGCTGGGCAACATGAACCTCCCTCCATCTTTGTTGAAAGTTCCCATGCCACTGCTTTTCATATAACCTAGCCACCCTGCAAAAGAGGTCATATTCAATCTCACAATTTATCCGATAAAGACAAGTATTTGGCAGGAGTGTTTCAACTGTCCAGTATGGGAGCGGCAGAGGAAGAGTGTTTTCATTAAAAGGGTTTCCATGGTTGAACCGCTAGACCGGGGATAAGAAGGCTTAAATCAGCATCTGCACCAGATTCCGTCGTAACCCCAGTAGAGTGGCCAAGGTGCCTTAAACACCCCTTGAACGACTTTCACACATATTTCTCCTCACTTGTGAGATAAAGGAATTTTCAGCTATTGAGCTTCTCAGGTAGCACTTTTAAAGATGAATCTACTCACCGCTCAACCACCAGACTGACAGCCTGGGTCAAGTCTGGATTTGCCACTTGCAGGCGTTTCCATAGGGACCACACAAACTCCTTGTCTGCCTGTGGATATGAAGGATTCAGTGAGTCAACCGCTGTTATTCTTAATTGAGATAAATAGCTTTTGATAAATATGTCTTAAAATGTAGCGAGGCCCACAAGAAAAGCCAGAGCATATCTACGCTTTTCTCACTGAAAAACAAAAAATTAAAATAGGATGCTCAATGACATTAGCATACGACATAAGGGGTAGTCAATCAATAATTTAAACATCTTGTACAAAATAGTTTTTGATCTGGCCTGCCCCCTCTAATCATGAGCCTCTCTTAACAGGAATCTCCATGGCTGAGATGTGACCTTCGACTCAAGGGGAGCAAGCATTGACACTTGTCATTATGCACTATTTATGACTGGGGAGAGCTGGGATCCAAATCAAAACACAGCAGTCAAGCATGTATTTTCTTTATTAATCAATTGCTCTCCGGATATGTTTTCCACTACAGCTCCAAAGTAACTAGCCCCAAAGAAACTCAAAGCTGATGACAGAGAGAGTCATCTTCAAGTAGAAAAACCCAGCCAGCCCCTGACACATTTCCAATTCAAATTGTCTCGCTGGTTTTTCAAACATTTTTAAGCTACATTACATTTAATGAGGGACATCTAAAAACTACATTTTCTGACATTAAAAGACAGAATTATACCAAATCGACTTAATATAAAATTATCTGATAAATTATGTTCACATCATCATAAGATAAAAGTCATCCCTCCCCCTGGAATCTACTGGTCTCCAATTAGTATATGAATTTTAACCCCCTTTTCAAAAGTGTCTAATCAATTATTTACTAAAATGGCAGAAACAGACCTTGATAAGACCATGAGTTGAACATATAAAGTGGAAGGACTGTAGATCTCTGTTTCTGTATGCATCTGTATGTAAGTATGTGTGTATACAGAGCGGGAGTAGCATGGAGGGGGATAGAGATCTCAGAAAATCAACCCGCAATCCAGCTAACGATGAAATTAAGCAGCCTGGTTGACTTGAAATAGGTGGTCTCGCTCTGCCTGGCCTTTGGCTGCCATTAGCCAATCCAGAGACAAGTGTTCAGACAGGGCCCTCATCAAGAGCTCTCATCTGACGTATGTGTACTTAAAGATGCATTGAATGTGCGTTTGATGATCACTGAATTATTCATCTTGAATCTAGACACTGAAACACCATGGGCTAAACATACCAAAAAGAACCACTGAAATTCAGCCACATATTAATAAAATTAGCATGGTCTAGTAGGAACATTTGCTGGCCGACAGATGAGACTCTTTGTAGTTAATGGCTGTCCTGAAGTACATCTTGCCAGAGACTTAAGACATCAATGGTATTCTAATGCCACTACTTAAATGGTACACTGCACAACTAAAGGTCCCTATTAGATAGACAGAATCACTGATGTTCTGCTCTAGAGAAGACCACCAAGGATGGCTTCCATGTCAGTTTCATGTAAGGCAGCAAGAACTGTCAGTGTGAGGAAAACAAAGTATCACTTGTAGCATTACAATGCAGTGCAATGGAACTAAAAGAGACATTTAACATGAGTGTTAAAGTGAAAAGCTGCTCTCATTTTCATGTCAAAATATTAGTTGTATTAGTTTGGTAAAAGGGTGCATGTTCATAACTAATAAGTGGAAGTGTTAACTATTTTCTTTATTATGTAAGTTTACAAATAATGTTTCATTATTGAGGTTTAAGTTTAAATGGAATGAGGATCCAAAATGTGCAGGGCACTTTCATGCCCCTGATGACAGTATGCATCTTGTTATTAGACACTGATATTACAGTGACCTAAAGCTGACTTTTGTGCTTTTATGATGTCTAGAGCATTTTAGCTACCAAATAATAACAAATTTAGTTTATATTGAATTACAAAGGTAAGATATTGATTTGACCCACAACTGGCTAATACTTGTGGATGAAGCAAATTATGGAATGAAGGTGTGAAACAGTATTTTCTGAGTAAAATTAGTAAGTTCAAACTAAACTTCATTTCCAGGGTAGTTAAGATAGCAAGCACAGGTTTAGCTGCAATCAAACAGCAAGACGGAAAATGCTGCTGTCTTATGTGTTCAGTGGTATCTATAGTCTGATAAAAACATATCATCTGAACCCCACAGCTGGCTATATACCTGTATAGCAAAGTTATGTGGATATGCAAAGTGAGAACTGCTGGGCTCAGTTCACTCATGTTATTAGGCACCACCTGGTGGTGAGTATGCAAGGACACCCTCCCTCAATCACTGACTTGCAAAGTGAAGATGAAAGGTTCTGAGATCTGCTCAGGAGCACTTTCTGTATCTGTGCATTTGTATTTATCTTGACAAATACAAAACTGAGGATGTGGGGGAGGGGGGGTCAATTTATACTGTCTGGAGGCAGATATTTCCTGCACATAATTTACTATCTTTACTAAACATTCAAGTGTGGTTAGGACATTTGTAGAGTAATGATAAACTATTAAAAATAATCTATAAATCTCAGCCAACTCCATGAAATAAATATGCTTTTCAATTCCAACTGTGAACTTCTGGCCACGAACCTCAAAAATTATGATTAGTTGATATCTTTTGGGTAAAAATGTGGATCTCACAGTGAGATCATCATGGTTGGCCAGTTAAACATTTGAACACCTAAAATGGCTTAAAACCTTAACTAGGGAGCTGAACAACAGCCAGCATGGTAATTAAATGATCATTTTTCTTTTACTTTTAAACAAAATTGTCAAATATCTGAACAGGACAGGTTATTTGAAGATGTCATTCTGATCTGTGGGAAATAATACACATTTCACCAAATACTAACAAAATAATTCATTATGTTTATTATCAATGTGTGCAGCAGTGAGACATACACTTAGCAGTTTACTTAGTACATTTAACTACTCTGTTGTGTTCTCATACATCAGTCCTGTATAAATCTTAACTACATGAAAGTTACAATGTTCACTTTGCACCTATTTGAGACTTTTACTACCAAGGAGGGCGGGTTTAACAACAGAAACACCTCTGTATGATGCAGTGGCTACAGTATCATACAGTTGAATCAACACAAGGCGTATACCTAACACACAGCTGAGTGCACAGTACTTTCATACATACCTGGCATTGCATTAACTCGTCTGATAAACTCTTCACTTGCTCCTCCAAAAGAAGGATACGAGTGTTGTCTTGGGAGGACATTTTAAGACTGAAAAGGAAGGGAAATGACAAATAATATCAGGTTGGTGTCTGATAATAGGAGTAACACCTGTGGCTCTGGATAATAACATCACACAAAGGATACTTTATGAGCATGTAAAACCGTCTGTGAGACTGGTACTTGTCGGACGGAAAACGGACCTCATTTATTTGTTAAAGGCAGCGGATTTGTGTTTTTCATCGACGTTAGCTACTGAACTGCACATTTGACGATACAAGTTAACTTACTGTAAGGAGCTTTAGTAAAAGTAAACACGGTTCGTCTCTTACCTGCTTTAATAACTCGCTAACCAGGCAGCTATCAACACTGTAGAAGCAGCTTTATCGTTACAGCACTGCTACTGGAGCTAACCTTGCTAACGTTAGCCATTTAACAAACATTCATATTTCTTCGTTTCTTGTCCGCTGTCATTTGTTTTCAGCGTCCCGGACAAGACCGCGACATGCTTCTTCGACAAAGTGTTCAACCGCCCCGCTATAACGAACCGAGTGAAGTTTTACTTTTTAACAAAACCTATCCAAACTCTTCCTGTGAGTAACACCGTTGTCAATAACGACCGAGGAGCGTTCCTCCTTTCAAACGAGCCCGCTGCTTTCCGTTTCACGTCGATTTACGACAGTTGCCGGTCATGTACGGCATTAAGATGGTGTTCAAAGGTGGGTTCGGGACCATAAACGGTCCTTTTGGTTTGTTTTGAGTGGTCCATACAGCTGAGTGCATTACAATGGGGACTTCGGTGAAACTTTTCTAGAGGGGCTGGATTTACTTGTTTACACTACAAAAATCTGAATACATACAATTGCACAGAAATGCCGAAAATATTTGCACTTTGTTGCTCTATATTTTTTCTACTTACTTACATTTTCAGTTTTTTCCACTATACCATTAAGACGCCATAATGTTATACTGTGACATATGACTCCTTGTTGAAGTCATTTGGTCTTACCTTAATTAGACAAAGGTGACCTAATCAGTTACAGTAATCGACTGAACTAGTGTATGTATGTATGTTTCAAAGACTGACACATTGGTATTCACAAGTATTCACTGAATGTATTTAACAGGAACCACTGATTAATAATATAAATTGTGTGCATAATCATGGCATGCTGTGATCAGACACTGCTCCAGTGATTCATGTCCAAGATATCCATCCCTGCAATTTCAGAGGGGCCAGAAGATTGAACATAAATCCATGAAGCCGTACCATGTGCCCATATTGGTTGGCATGAATTGCCCTGGTTGTGACTTCTTGAATTAGCTCATGTCTCCCATGGGCTCTCATCAGAAGCACATTTTAGCTGACTATAAGCTAAGATCAAGATCGACCCTGAGCAACGACTTCCAAGTCCAGACCACCATGGGTCAAATTCATTGCCTCTAAATTATAAATAACTATATGAGAGAATTCCTAATCATCCAATGCTTTGGATGTGGATGAAGAGTTCATTTACTTTTTCTACCCACCTCATCACTTTTGGTTTTGTTTATTTTGTGCCACAGAGAGACCCCTGCTCTTCCTATGACTAACACAGTGGTTTGTTGTTCAGTGTGTTTATTTTTTGTCTGTATTTATCTGCAAGTTTACCGCTCTTATTGATGCTAAACTACTTTGTTTTGTACTAGTGATTAGCCTACTGAGTGAAATGACAACTGAAGTTGATTTTGTTTTCTTTTCATATAATGAGAATTCATTTCAGACAGGAGTAATAAAGGGCACGTGAAGCTCCACCGTATTTATGTTTTGGAGAATAGGACTGGGTTTGGGATTATATATAAATTGTCACATTCATTTGTATATATTAATCCAGTATCCACACAATTTGGAAATCAAATCATCTCAAAAAATCATTTCAATGCAAATCAAAAAAATAAAAAGATTAATAGTGTGATTGATTAATATTCTGTTATCAGATTTGAAAATGAAAACTTGGGTTTACTGTCAAAAAGACAATAACAATTAATTGAAAATGACAGCATTTCAATGGCAAGAAGAAATGTCGTAAAACTATTGTGATATCACACACCGGCTCAAATCCCTGTTGCAGATGTATGATAGTCATTTTTACTACACAGAATGACGGTTCCCTGGTGTCTGCAAGCGCTGTTTTACAAGGCTATAAATCCCTGTTGTTATATCAAAGCTCAACAGCCACAAGGATGACGGTAGAGAGAAATGACACAGAGGTATGATATCGATCCTAATATGGTAGTTTATGTTTAAAATGTTGTTTTTTATTTTAATAGATGCACTTACACCATCCCCTTGTTGGTAGGCTATTTGCCTCATTTTATGTGTTTGTAATGATCCACTGTAAGGTCAAAGACATTATGCACAATAAATTTTGAATCTCGACTCCACAGTGGGAACTTTGAGGGCTGGATGCAAGCAGGGGGAAAATGAACAAAGACGCGTGTTTGACATCTGTTTCACTGGTGAGACAAGACAACTCCATATTGTGTAGCTAATGCACTTAAGTGTCCAGCCAGATTTGGAGCACTGGGTGAGAGGAGAAAATGAAGAAATATGAGGACTGGCACTCCTTCTCAGTCAGACAAATGTTGGTTCATCTGCTCACTGTCTCTTTCTATCCCGCGCTCTCTCTCTCTGGCGCACACACATGTACACAAGGAGGAAAGATGCAATTGACTTAGCATGATTAGGCTGTTCCTTGACCCACGAACACTGCCTCTCATTAACATCCTCATTTGAACAATTTTAGAGGCAGTAGACTGGTACGTAATGCACAACATCTGCCTGTCCCCTGTTTTTTGTTCGGACACACAGACTGACACATGGTATCTAAGAAAAAGCCTCTCTCTCCTTCCCTCTCATCTTGGGAGAAAAAGAGCATTATGCATTTGCAGCAGGATTTTGAGTCTGGTCCCTGCAGGTGCACCGTTTTCTCAAGGCACTTACTGATTCAAATTATATTTGTTACAGGAGATATTGAAACTGATGAATGAGAAAACAGATCACAGGTCAAAACATAGTCAACAGAAAGCCAAATGAAAACAGTTACTGGTGATTCAAAAGGATCATCTTCTAACTATCCCTGCTTTCATCATCAAATGCATATAATTTGGTCTCAGGCACTTCCAGTTGCTTGCATGTCTTATGCCGGCATGTTCCACCATGTTGTGACAGTGTGTGCTGCTGCACTTTCCCATGTCTGACGTATCTCCCTGTTTTAAGTGTTTGTTGTCTGTGCCACTAATAACAGATTAATCCAGATCTAAAAAGCATTTTAGGCACATAAAAGGCATATGTCAACCAAGCACTGTTTTATATCACCAATGATTTGCTTCCTGCATTTAC
>OMNW01009462.1:0-14794 GCA_900303245.1 Selene dorsalis
TGTTTAAATAAAATGGGCCTCATTTATCAAACACTTTTCTACCATATTTTAACACAGAGCAGTGTTTAAATGATACCCAGTCATTTATGCTGCAAATTTGACAGCATCACGTTTAACATGGATGCATAATGTTTTGTTTTGTATTTGTTTTCTTTTTCATTTTCCCATTTCTTTATATATATATATATATTTGTCAAAAAACTCACTGAATTTCTCATTGAAATTCCATTTTTCTTGCATATAGTAATGATGACAAAACTGACACATTATGCAGACTAAAACACAGTACTAAGCGTGACAAAGCCGTAATGATAATGAAACTCAAGGTCGGAATGAACTTTTAATTTTGAAAATTGGCAGACAATATGCAAGCCAAACCTCACAAAAGAAACTGCAAAAAGGGGCTTCTGCATTTGAATTTGGATCATGTCCTGATTTCAGTCCATTACTAATGAAAATGAAATGGAAATTTTTTCTTGTCATTTTCATAATGGTCAATTTTAGAGAAGTTGATTTTGACAGTTTTTACAAAAGAGGCCTCAAGGAGATTCCTGCCATTAGGACAATTTCCATTTTCATAATTTTCAGCATCCTTTCATATTTGACATTAATTGTAACAGTAACAGCAAATCGATGTGTCATAGGCATCACATACTGATAGTGTGTAAAAGGCCCTGAGGAGGCTACAAGAAACAACCTTGGGCTGTGTTTGCCATTCAAACCTCCAAGCACATTCTTTCAACCTCTCATTGCATTCAGTGCATTCTGGGAGGAAATACATGCATTCAGGCTTGTCTCACTTCCCAGGCCCATTTTGGATGCACATTGAGCTGTGCTGAATGCCAATGGCCGGCAGGGCTGACACCAGCTTCTCGAGGCGTCAGATGCCCAAGCCGGTGACCCGTCCCAGCTCGCAGGTCTTCCATCCAATCTACCTGTCACTTCTGCCAATGACAAGACACACAGAAATGGATACCGAAATGCCGCTGCATATTGACAGTGGCAGCTGCAATTCACAGGCGAGGAGAGGCTTATCTCCAGCGAGCAGCTTCCATTTCCTCTACGTGAGAGAAAGAGAGACAGCCCGAGACCAAGCTGGAGACAACGTGTCCAGACAGAAGTCTATATTCTGTTCTCACCTACGCGCCCTCAGCAAGACTGGTGATATTTGGTAACTGGAAACATCTACCTCTTGCAGCAAGGGGCAAGGGCTGTCAAAGAAAAAAGGCAACGGCTTTCAATGATCAGATCAAACTTTGATTTTTTTGCAGCTCTCCAGCATTTTCTTCAGCAATGTCACTGAGAAGGATGCAGGATGTCGGGACAGAGCTGTACAGTAACATGTAAAGCAGAACTACAGAAGCCTCAGGCAGCCTCCAAGTCCTCAGGTTTACCAGGTTTACCAAGCCTCTGTTGTTCCACTGACCTTACCTGTCCAAAATAGCCCATGTGGGATTTCTTATCTGACCTACTGGCAGCATCATTACGTAAAGACTCATCACCACAAGCAGGGTTTGGTTGAGTCATCATCCACCTTTCTACAAATAGTCGACTTTGTTCCTGACGATGGATTTGTTCAAACCAATCCAGTTATGTAAGAGCTCATGTCAGCTGCACTTTTGGATTCCACTCTGCTGTTTTGGCTGCACCATAGTTACCACATCCTAATGATGTTGGAAAGCAAAACCGATGACAACAATAAGAATTATAGCCAAAACGGCAAAAACAAGACTTGGGGTTGTAAACAAATCACCTCAAGCATTAAAAGGGATTTATAATGTTTTCTGGAGCCCAGTTTCGGTGGGATTTTGTGGGATTAAATTCCCAGAGAAATGTGGGTCATAGTTCCAGAGTAAGGCAGCCAACGCCATGAAAAACAACAGCACGGGTCGACTGGTCAGACGATTAAAGCAACCTGTGTTGTTTCCCCGGCTTCCAACCTCTGACAGTCGTGTAGATAATGACTGTTCTCTCTCAGTATCAAAGGTGAGATAATTATGGTAGAGCAGTAAAACATCTTAGAGAAAGACATCAGCACATTTACTGTTGACACTATGATGCCAGCACTGCAAAGCCTGTAGTTTATGTCTCCTACCTTAATTACATTTGATTCCCACTTTCAGGCATGTTAGACAGCGCAGGATCAAGATTTAAAAGAATAGATGCTACAGATGGTCTTGGTGTTTTAGGGCTTCGGTTTCAATAAACATTAAAGTAACTTCTGAGAGTCTTGAAATGTGGCAACATTGCTGAAACTAGGTTCAAAGATGAAACAAAAGCCAACAATAAAAATACTAAGACCAACTTCCTGGTTCAGTTTTGAGCAATCAAACTAACCTTGCTAACTGTCTCCTTGCACTTGTAAAACTGTGGGGGTTCCTTAAAATACAACCAGCATTTCCAGATGCAAGACCGACAAGTCTGATAAAAATCTTAGGCTGGCCACACATTATAATCTTTTCAAATCTTGACCAACTTTAAAAACATGGGAAACATTAGACATACGGACAGTTTCTACAGATTTTTACATTATAATTAGTCCAGACTACAAGTCCATGGCTGTAGTAATGATTTCACAGAAACAATCCCCAATCCAACTTGATTCCAGCAGAAAAAACAAATATGGAGGAGGATCAATGTCAGCTGGTTGCATTTCCACTCTTTTACAGTACCCTATGTCTTACATGAGACATTATAAAGACACTTGTCCACTGTGGAAGTAGCAGTCCCCTTGGTGACGCTTCTCGGTTTGCTCGCTTTGATGGATACTGTGGGCCAGAGGTGGTTCCTCTGAAACCCTGGGCCTACAGTCATCTTGTATGTAGACATTCCTTAACAATGAGATACGGGAATAACGATGCTACGAGAGCGACTTAATACGCAGAAGGGCACATACAGTACGTATCTTGTCTGCTTTTGTCTTGAAAGCTCTTCATTTCCCTTTGATACTGGACTTGTGGGCATCAACCGGAAAGAACACTGGTAGAATTACTTGGAGGCTCACGGTGACAGCTGGACGATGGATGAAAAAAGAAAAAAGAAAAAACCCATCGTGCATTTATTTGTCCCTCACTGATTCCTCACAATGGGTGGCTAATCCACGCTGTTCAATACCACCATGTTGAAATGGCAATCTTGATTGATGTGCCACCTCCTCATATTTTTCACTCCCACTGACAAATAATGCACAGTTCCACTGCATTAGTGAGCTTCTTGTCATCCCCACAATATAATACACCCTGGACCATGGTATTAGTTTCTGATTTATTTATTAATATTTCTTAAGCTGGTGGCAGAGATAAAAAAAAAAAAAAAATGAGCATGGCATCCAGTAAATATTGTTGAATTAAGGCCTGCATGGAAGACACGACTCCTCTTACATCTTCCTTTGCATAATGCAGTGAGGTGGGGTTCTTTGTTTTGTTTTGTTTTGTTTTTTTTTCCTCCCAAGATAATCATATTATCTGCTGTGGGTTGCATGCACTTGCCAAGGTTGTGCTCTCAGCTAAATCCACAATTGATCTTTCCTCTTTACTGCCCTCCCTTCATTCCTCCATCAGTCTCTCTCTTTCCCCCTCTCTCCCTCCATAAGCCTTCCTTCCCATCTCATGCAATCACTCAGGCCTGCAGAGAAGGGAGGAAAAGGGAGGGTAGGGAGGTGGATATTTAATCAACTGAGTTAGCTCTGCTGGTGCCGGACAACAACTCCTATCAGAAGTGGGATTTAGCAAGTGATCAGCATGGGGCTACTCTCAGTTGTGGCTATTGATCACACATCCCACACTGCAGAGCTTCACTCCTCTAATGAGGCCAATCCACAGATTTAGAAACTTTTAGGTGAGGGTGGATATGTGGCCATGAGCTAATTAAGGGGGAGAATAGAAAATGGCCTCCTTTTTAGATTCCATGTTCTCAACTTTACCCTACTTTCCTCTCGTGTCACTGAAGCTACCTCCGGCTTCAGGGACAAAATGATTCACCCATCCATTTCTGCTTTGTACCAATTTAGCAGCAAGTCACAAGGTTAATTGTTTGGCTTGGATGAGAAAAGAGTAGATTTGGCTTGAGTTTTGCCAAAGAATGTCATATTGTCTACATTTTACATCATATCTTAGCGACCTAAACCGCAGCCTTTGAGGTGTCTGACAGACTGGTACAGAAACCAGATCTTTTACACCATTTCTCAAGCCAGGGTAATGCTAATTGAGCACTACACTACAAAAAGATGTCAGGCCACTGTTGTGACAGGACCAAGAAGACAAAAAGGCAACAGCAATTGGCTCCCATGTTAATTGTCTCTTCAAAGCGGGATGGCACATACTTTAACGCAGTGTCAAACTGTGCTCGTCACTGCTTTTTTAACCCAATCAGGCCTCAGATGTCTTCCCATCTGCCAAGATCAAATGACACAACATCACTTTGAGACAAGAACAGAGCCACAACCCCTGCCTGTATATCAAATATGGAAGTGGGATAAAAGCATGCAGGGCTTTCATCTTAAAAGAACCTTGTTGAAGGGGAGCACCACTGTTAGCAGAAAGTCTACAGCTGTCAGACAGCTACTCCCATCTTTCCCGCCCATGTGTTATAAAATGACAAAAGCTTGCAGACCTTAAGCCAAGGCAAATTGTTTTGTTGCAGTGCAACACAGTGACAAGGCACAGCCGACGTCTTTATCTGTCAGGACGGAGAGATGCGCCGTTTGGCAGCCCGGTCAGTCATCTGGACTTCCTCTTTGTCACGGTAACAACTCCGGCGGGCTCAAACGATTCGGCAGACTGGGTGATACACACCTTGTTTAATGATAACAACAGCAGCTCTGTTTCTTTGTGCAGTTACTGTCTTTGAAGTGTGTGAACCCACTGATGTACTTGCCACATTTACCTCTCAGTGCTACTGCAGGTGCGCTCACCTCCGAGGAAGTCTTGGAAAAATCAATTAAGACCAGCTCTAAGACATGCAGTCGCAGCACCATAAACCATATAGATCCATGGTGAAGCTGCTCTGCCTTCATCTCTGAACATTTGACACATCTGTCCAGGTGCAGATATGGTGGCTACAATATCAAGCATTAAAAAAAAAAAAAAAAAAATCTTCCCCGGCTTTATGTTTAGGGCTTTGGGTCAAATGTTTCCCTTTGGTCAACAACAAGTTATCACTAAAACAAACTGTTGGATTCCCTTTTGAATTTCTGTACTGGCCTCTCCTAATGGTTCCTGCTCCATAACCCTGAGGCCAGTGTTATCCCTATCTCATATCAAACACTGATTTTATTAACCAGGTTACAATGACATTTACTGACCCCCCCTGGGTTCTCGTTCCATTTTGGTCATTATACGAGGCCTCATAACAAATTCTATTTTCTGCACATGCACAATGGTTGAACAACCATTAGGTTTTGGCTGAAATTGCTGGATGCTTGGTAATTCTCCCCTTTAGAGAGACCCCCTTTATAAATCTGGTGATGCCATATCATTTTCTCAACGGACATCCAGAGGTCATGTTTCACATTTTAAGCCTCAGTACTGATAATTATGGAAGAACAGAAAAATAATCAATATGTCCACCGGGGCTGGAATAAACATTGCAGCTTCGTGGGGTTGCTGCGAGTGCCTTTAGTCCTTTGTGGTTGCTGTGAAGTGGAAGCAAAGTCCAACTATCATTTCAACTTCAAGTCAAACAGAATCGGAGCAGCTTTTGATATATAATAAAGTCATGTTAGTCGAAAATTTCCATAGTCATCTCTCAGTCAGTGCTTTTCCTCAAAGCAATGCAAACTGCAAAATAAGGTCTCCTACTGTGAGCAACCCACAGACCGGCTGAGTGACTGCGCTCTGTTAACCAAATACCAGCGTTTCACTTGAATGTATGTTACATGTATTACAGCAGAACAAATGCAGAATTACCGCTGTCAAAATTTTATACTGGACATCTGCCTCATGTTTAAAAATGTCTCCTTTCAAGGCTCCTGGCTGATGCTAACTTTTTACATAAAGCATAGTTTCCATATATTTATTAATTCATGAGGAGCGAAGCAGAGTGGTGTGCAGAGAAGACATCATTATTTAACCACATGCAAAGACCATGGGGGACGTCTCTCATTTTCCAAGTGCAGTAAAACCTTGGGGGATTACCCAATCCACATCATTTCCCCACAACCCTCAAACCTCATGCCTTCCTGATCACATAAAGGATTACATGGCTTTGCAAGAACACATTTAAGCATTAACTCCCCACAAAGCACAAAACTCTCAAGGCCAAATTAAACATCTGCCTCTTCAACTTTGAAGTAACAAAGTTCTGAGGCGAAGATCCATTTTAAAAGATGATAAATTCACGGTTATTTGGTCCGTTTCTTTTCAAATGGCCACCGAGCTAAATTTGACCGACATTATGTTTAGTTATCCGCACAACTGCATCGCAACCAGGCCTTTGTTACGACGGGAAGGTCACGGTCACGTGATTAGGAAGCTGCATCGGATCCTCCCCGCAGTCTCTGGTGAAAATGGAAGCTCTACACGTGCACAGTAAGTGGGATTTACTTCCAGTGTTAATCATGAAGAAACATCCTGTGAGACCACAGAAGCTCAGCTCTGCATTATTACTTAATGAATATGGAAGCTGCCGCTCTGCTGCAACAAGTCATGCAAACTACGCTCAAACAACATGACACAATCTGCTCTCTTTTACACATAACCTCGGCTCTGCTTTTTAAAAAAAAAGCCGTCTATTCATGCTGTCATGTACCACTCGCTATCTCACTGCCAGCGATGCAGCAGCTCACATTAAATTGGTTTCCATCCAATGATTTTCTTTTTTTTTTTTTTTTTATGCACAATTTGAATTTGCACATAATAAATGAAATGAAAATGAAAGCTTTTATACTCGGCTGAGGTGGAAAAGGTGGCATATTAATGATGGGAAGACATTGTTAAGGCTGTTGGAGAGAGACTTTTCAAATAAAAGACACCAGGCAGAGGGGGGAGGTGTTGAGGGGGTGGTCCACTTTCACTTCTTGTTCTTGCCAGTGTATCAATAAAGAGAAGATATGATTAAGGGTGATGGAAGTGGAGGAAAATATAATATAATCAAGCCGCCACCTGCTTTTTGTTTCTTATCTTTGAATCTTTTATCTTTTGGGATTTTAGATATCTGGTTGTTTTTGTTTTCTTCTTTACAACATGCAGCCTTTGCACCGTGATCTTCATCCCTGCCACATCCACCGTGGGCGACAGAAAAGAAGAAAGAGAACGACACTTATGACACAGACATGTGCAACCGCTGCCCACCCATGTCACTCTGCAGTCACAGTTTTGCTGGCAACCGCCGTTCCACACGGTGAATAAATGAAAAAAGGCTGCACATCATGTGTGAAGAGTAAAGGTAACATGAGAATATATATCACTATGGAGCGCATTTAATATAATGCGTCTGATTTGTTGAACTCCTACACAGATGTAAAAACATTTTCAGGGCCGTTTTGAGGTGTAACTATTTCTTCATGAACAGTTTATCCAGCACCTTCCTCTCCAGCTACACTGTGAGCTGCCAGATAAAGTTGGTGAGAACGGGTTTTAGGAAGTGCAATTAATTACCAATGATAGTAAATGTGGCAACGTTACTATAACCACATGCCTGTAGATTGACATTTTTTTTTACATTCCTGTTTGAGCACGGGTTAAACAAACACAACAAAATGTGTTTATCTGTGAATTTTAGCGCCGCACTTTTTCCTTTTCTCACTTCGGGCAGAGTGATGCTATAGCTGCTCTCCTCTGTTTCCTGGCTGTTGCTACCATGGTAAACAAAACCAGAATTTAATCAGTTCCACACAGAAATGTCTTTCCTGTGGATTGTCTGCTTTTGACTGAAATAACATTAAAAGCTGCAGAAGCTAGGCAACAACATAAAGGTTTGTTTATTTCAAAGGAAGCTGTACAGGCGCAGGACTGCCTCTATAATGCAGTAGGTACAACACACACACACACACACACACACGCAGAGCAACAATTGCTCTGATGATGAATTGTGGCGAGACGCCCTTCACTAATTTAAGGAAATCACTTGGGGAAAGAAAAAGTTAGTCGAAAAAAAAGTCATTTTTGGCATTCTACATCTGTCAGTCTGTGTGTTAGCCTGATTAGTGCGCACTAATCGACTCTGCTAATCACACCCTCAGGTGAGAGAGAGCGACGGAGAGGGATATGAGAATGGGAGAGAGGTGGAGGGTACTGGAGAACATTGCGAGCTGTTAAGCTGCAAAATGGTGGAACAGCTGCTGTGGTCTTTTATGTGGAAGCCCAGGAGAGCTGTTCCACTGGGTGCAGCTTGGTTTGCAACGCCACAGTGTTTGCTGCAGAAAACACTGAAGGCTGAACTCAGGACTGTTGCTTTTGCGGATAATCTCTGCGATCCACTGCATTACTGGAGAGATCTTCTCTTCATTTTGTGAGAAAACACACCTTCAGCTCACAGTAGCATAGGTAGTTGCTGCTGTGAGGAACATCTGGAGCCAGACTTATAAATAATAGAAATGATAGCGTTCCCCACACAGAAACTGGTATTTATAAAAACAGACTGCAAGAGTGTGTGTGCACACCAAGTTTTCTGGAGTCAGCTAAGTGGAAGATGAAATGCAAACGAAAAAAATAAGGTTAGGGACCAACATGGTTGTAAATCCCTTTCACTAATTATGTATACTTTCTGTACTCTTTGCAGACATGTGTAAAATGCCAATCAAAGCCACATCTCTACATTTAAGTTTGTTTAAATCACTCTGGTGTGCACAGAAAAAGAATGAATCAAAGCTTCTTGTTATTATGTTTCCCTCATGTTTAAGGCATCACTGCATTTCCTCTAATTTAACCATTATTTTGAAGAACCTTTCTTTAACCCTTTTTCTTTAAAATCAAAGTCTTGACCAAACCACAGAAAAATGGTCGTGGTCCATCTGGTATTTAGACATCCATGTTGGACATAGGAAATCATAAACTTAAGGTCCAACAACTGCTACTTTTTCTACTTCCAGTAAAACTTAAAAAATCTGAACAGGTATCTTATGGTATGTTATTTTTGTGGCACAATTTAAAAAAAATTAATCACTGAACTTTAATATGTTGTCATGCCAACAACATAGATGCTACAGGCACCAATGGTAGCTTGAAAGTATACATGTACTTACAGTAAAGCAGATACCTACAGGAACACTTTTTTTTTTTTGAGCTTAATATCAAGTCATTATAAGTCAATAGCTTTTGAATCAAGATTTGTTGTTGATGAATGTTTCCATGTCATCAGTTCATGAGAAATCAGGTTTATGAAGCAAAAACACTCACAGTACAGCAGTAACGATGTGACCATCAGCAATATATAAACAGGTGATGAGAACCTGCATTATAAAGTATGTTTAAACTCAAACTACGCACGTGAAACTTCACAAATCCAACAAGAAGAATGGATTAGCATCTCCTGTCTTTGTATTGAACTGACTCTGGACCTATTTGTGGCTTTTCTATAGAGGTTAAAACTGAGTAGCAGTTTTCCCTGTGTGTGTGCTCAATGTGTTTAAATGTTTGTATGCACCGCTGCAGAATAACTAATGGCCACGCAGCGTCCCTGAGATATATGGGATGTCCAGACCCCGATGAAAGATCAGGGTAGAACATCTGTATCATCTGTTTCTTGCCTGCGCTTGTTTCTTTATTTTCCATTGCTCGTATGAAATCATTTGTTAAATATGTTTTTCGTTTTTTTTGCTGCCTGGCATCCATGAATTATTCCTTCCCTCAACAGCAAGTGGAAATTGTTTCCTCCCAAATGCACAGTTTTATTTTGTTTTTTCTGCCTGAGTAACTGCTTTGTCTCCAGGTGCTTTTTTATACGCCCACTGAGATGCGGTTATGCACAGATGTAAACACACTTTAAGGCAAAACGGCTAATGAAACGTTCTCCAGGCTTTTCCAAAAAAAAAAAAGAAAAAAGTTGCAGTCCAAGGGGATACCGCTCACTCCTCCACAGGATGCGTCTGACATGACCAGCGCCAACTTGTCGACACAATAAATAAATGAATAAAACGTTCCATTTTGTAAAATCAAACACTACTGGACTGGCAGTCATGCAGACATCGGTGATTCACAAGTACACACAGTCCTACACTAGACTTACACCAGAGAGCTAAATCAAAAGGATTTTCTATACCGTAGCATGAAATAAACACGTATCATGCACAAAAAGCGTTTAGAAATTTAACCTGCAGCAAAATGTCACACGTTGAAGAACACCAGCTCTAAAAAGGCTCATGACAAAGAAACAAACATACAAATAAAAAACACATCTCCTTTGTTTTCAGTCTTTGAGGCTGAATTAATATTAATGATTATGTTTTCTATGAGTCTCTAACAGGCCTCTGTGGGTTTAACACAGCAGCCAGCTGCAGGTCTGCTGGTCAAATGCTATATATTATTTAGCTTAGATTCCTCTGTGTTTGCGACAAAGTTTTCCACATTATTTCTTTGCGAGCCTGTGCCTGAACTCACGCTACACTGAGCCCCCTCTTTGTTTCAGATATTTTTGAGTACAACCTGACATGGGCCAGCGGGTAAGCTTCCTTCCTCCCACAACCTGTGCAGTAATAAAAAAAAAAGTAGCATAAACCTCCGCAGTGACAGTGGGATGAGCCTGCCAAGGTGTTAAAAAAGAGGAAGGAGGGAAGAGGAGGAGCAGCGGGGCCAGCAGGTTGGTCAGGGACCAGCTGGGAATTGGAAGTGCGGCAGGTTCGGTGAGGTGAGAATGGAGCCTCGGCATCGTCTGGGGTTTCCATTGCACTTGACTACTCTTAGCTGAGCCAACCAAGCATGGAGGAATGTGCAGCTGGGAGCGAGGGCAGGCAGCTGTACTCTCTCTCTGGCCCTGCTTCTTCTTAGCAGTTATAACCCTCTCGCCGCTGCAGCCAAGCTCATCACTCTCTCTCTCTCTCCCTCTTCAATCAATTTCAGGAGAATTTCTTGTGAGCTTGTGGTTTTATTAGAAATCTGAACCTGCACAGTGTCAAAAACAGATGCATCTATACACCACTGCTAAAAACACAAGCTTTTTCCTACAGAACATTCGCTGAGTAGAATCAGTCACTGTGTTATTTACTCAGATTCAAACCATAGTTTCATCAATTACACATGACCAGATACCACTACAAAATCAAGACAGCAAAATATAACTGTGGTGATTGGTTGATTGGTTTAGTGTTTGAAGAGCCCACCTCTGATCAGAGCACCTCATGCACCTTCTGTTCACCACAGCCTGATTATATTAGCGGTTGCATAGATAAAGAGCCAGGGAGCCATTCACTCTATTCCCTCTGTGCCATAACTGCCTGTCTGTAACTCAGACGTCCATCAGCGTGACTAGACCGAGGCTGTACCATATCAAATAAAGTAAAAGCTCCCTAATCACCTCAAGAACATACAGACCCGTCTGCTTCAACCTGGAGATGAGTTGAACATCACCTTTAAGTCACACGAGAAGATCAGCGTCGCAGTCAATGACGGCACAGAACTTTACACTCATGCCTTCATGCTACAACTCAACAACTCAACAACTCTACATCTGCAATAATGCATATGTTTCGGATAGATTTCAATTAAATACATTCACAAGTCATCGGTTTTTCAACAATATCATTTGGAGATGTACTGAATCCAGGACTCGGTTTCAGATTCGGCCAAATTATGGGCTTTTTGATGGGGTTCAGTTTCTGCCAAACCGTAGAACATCAACCGAACCGAACCCTCAGCTTGACCTACGCACGTCGACGTAATGATGCCGCCAGCAACTACATGAGGGTTTTACGAACGCTATATTCTGCCCTCCCTGAACAACAACGTCCCAAAGCACTCTCAGCACAGCCAGCATCTCTGCCATTACCACAATCTTAACATTAAGGCCGCTAGCTTGATGCAAACATGCATAAGGAACACATACAGTAATACTTCCAGGCATATATTTTCTCTGCTGTTTGGAAATAATTTCACTTTTCTGTCTTTTTCTTTCTTGTTTTGAATGAGAAAAATAAATAAAGCCTGTATCCTGAATGACTTGAAGCTTAAATGTTCGGTGAGGTCCTCTGAGTGTGAGCACTCTGTTCAAATGCAAAACAGAGACGAAAGTTAATACCCATTGTTTCTTACAGTCAGAATAAAACACTCCGCGTGATGTGTACTGCATTTCTAATATGTTTCGGCTTCGAATTTGGCCGAATCTTTAGTATTCAGCAGAACTGCAAAACTCAGGATTCAGTACATCCATAATATCATTACAATATCCACTTGTGGAACATTATTTAAGTTTTGTGCCATGTCGTTCTTCCAGCGGCTCTTGGTTAAGATTGTGATCTGGTTTAAGTTTACACAACATGTTTGTCTGTTTCTTTTACGTCCACCATCCTTGCTAATCACCTCTTCCCCAGCAGCTCTGCTGCTGCTAATAACTACAGCGTTTCATCCAGAGCTCCATGGGAATCAAAGTTAACTTCTAAAGACTGTCGTGTTTGTACCTTTAACTTGACTTCGTGATCATGTGTTTCATGCCCGTCCAAGCTCTGGGTGTGCTCCAAACTATGAGTAAACATGATAGGACTATTACATCCAGACACCCTGGATTCCACGGAGAACCAGGAAAATTAAGCAGAAGGCACAACCATGCCAGGAACTGAAGCCATATTGTACTTATTCATTGTTATTATGATGTCAAAATGTACATTAAAGCTTTGAGGAATAAGACCCTCCAGTCGATTACTTTTGGCACATGGCTGAGAGCAGAGCGGAGACACAGCTACTTCCCACTGCTCAGTCAGTCTGGTGCACTACTGTAACTCCGGGAGATGATAAAATATACACCAGCAAAGGTTTTGCGTGCGTGGGAGGCAGCTGGGAAGAAGTCATCATTAAGTCGGTGAAGTCAACAATGAAGTCTACCACAAAAACACTTGCTCTCCGCCCCTGCTCTGTTTTTCAAAGCTTTGACGGCACATTGGTTGGTGGCCCTAAAGATCTGAAGTCACAGTGTAAGAAAATTATGTCCCAGATTGACTTCTCCCAAAGGAAGCCATGTAATTTGAAGTAAACAAAGTACGAAGTCAGTTCTGAGCTAATGACCTGGGGTTTGTTTCCCCTAAGAACTGATGTACTGTCGCATAAGAAAGACCATCAGTGGTAAAAAGCTGTGATTCTCAACCGTCACAGGGAGAAACCTCAACGTATACAATCACCATCACATGTTGCTTAGATACAACTGCAGCAGCTGTGACACTGTGATACCCACATTCTACCATCAGCCTGTCTATAAGGCGGGCGTATGTAAACAAATTAGTTATTCTGAACAAGCTATTCAAGGACACACTTGTCACACACATGATCCTAAAGCATGGCAACATTATATACAGTAGTATAAACAGCACACTGCTTACAGAAATTATAAAAAAAAAAGCAGAGGACTTGATGTCAATGTTACTGATGAGGAATCAGACTATTTGCGGGAGAAAGGATGGCGTGTTATTGCACACACGCTACTACTACTACTTCCTGAATGTTGTTCCAGTCACAGCTTCTCAAGTAAGTGCCCATAAGACAGTGGTTGACATTAACAAAATATATTCAGCCATGTGCTGCACTTAAGTAGATTTGAAGGTATTTGTATTATGAGTTTTTCTATTTCCTGTGTCTTTATACATTGACTCCAGAATGACTGTATCTTTTTTCCATTACATTCATTTGACAGCTTAAATTTATTTTATGATTGAATCAACTAGTAATCAATTTTAAGCAATATCACCAAAGACATAATGCGTCTTTAATTTTATGATATTTTCCCACAAAAAGCAGGCAAGCAGGGAGACAGATTTATAAGGACGAACTTTTTAATTAATCATCCTGAACTTTCTAATTGTATATGCTAATTTTAACAAAGCGACAACACATATGAATAAGATCAATCAGGTTCTTCTAAATCTAATTACAGAAATAAACTGATGTATCTGATTATCCCTCCTATTTATTCTTTGCTCTTGATTCTGATGAGAACATGTGGAGATTTGTCTTCGCCAAGGAGGTGTTTTGCCCCCAGTCTATTTATCTATCAGCAGGAGTGCACAAAAACTACTGAACCTATTTGTACCAAACTCAGAGGAGGGACGGGGCAGGGGCCAGGAAACACCCCCATTACATTTCAGGGCAGATCTGGATTGTTTCATTTACATTTTTCCTCTGAAGTTTGGTTTAGCATGTTCTATTTGACACTGGCCTTGGTTAATACAGCAATTTTGCTGCATTGAAATTAGTCCAACACTTAGAAGAGGTGTGATATAGTTATAGCTTTAGATAGGTAGGGTCCTTTACAAATGTCTCACAATCTCACAGTCTGCCTATACAATTATCCATCCCATTCATTTTTAAAGGAGACAAATGTGTGGAGGTTTTCCAAAGACGTCACATGTAAATTAAAAAAAAAATCTGATTATTTACAATTAGCTTTTGAGCTGCTGTTTGTTTTCAGCCAAAGTCAAACTAATATTAGGTTGTGTTGTCTGTTGTGTGATGGAGAACGGAGCGCTGGCCTGCTTCAGCCTACAACTGAATACATAGAAACAAATGAATGAAGTACTTCAGTGACTGAACGTATGAATAAACAACTGTGATCTTCTTCTCGGGGAAGCCATGCTTCTTAATTAATGTCCGTGTTTGCTCATCTCTCGTTTGTTACAGTTGGAGGAGGTGACAGGGACTATTTGTTGAGCCGTGCAGGG
>OMNW01009462.1:14814-43913 GCA_900303245.1 Selene dorsalis
GCAGGGGGTGGAGGGGTGGGGTGGAGGGGGCAGAGGCTAAAAGCGAGGTATGGATGGAAGAAAGAGGGAGCAGATGGGACAGTGTCAGGGTGTGCAGAACGAGGCCTACCTTCATCCATCATGGCATGGGTGCATGACACACACTAACACGCTTATTCATACACAAATACACACATCCTTACTTTACTACATTCATGAGGACCCAAGTTTCAACATAATGCTGTTCCCAGCTCCCTACCCCAACTGTAGCCATCCCTATCACAGCTGAATCATACAGATCTCCATGCAGATATCTGACCTCACAAAAGTTTTTATTACTCACAACTTAATCATACTCATTTGAAGAGCAACTGACTAATGATTTCATTTGTCATAATTTAAACAAATATTTCATAATATTCTAATGATAAAGGTCCAGCGTGTAAAATAGGAAGAAAACCGTATCGGCATCGGTGAGTACCTGTTAGCTCCGTTAAGCTGTTAGAACCGTTAGGTCCATTAAGTCTGTTAGGTCTGTTAGCGCTTCTAGCTCCATTAGCGCCCTTAGGTCCGTTAGCACCGTTAGCTCTGTAAGCAGGCACAGTCGAACAGGAGCGGGCCGTTTATTAAACGAAATGAGCGGCACTCAAGTTTGTCCCCTTTCAGCTACCGTATTCAAACATGGCAATGCAACATGGCAGCTTCGTTTGGGTGCACCACCCCCTATGTATTTGTAAACAACTCATTCTAAGATACAAGAAAGCTTTAATTTGTATGCGATTGTGATTAGACTTCGGTGGTTAATGAAAGCAATATTTGATTTTTGCTAATAAAAAGCCAAAAAAATTACACACTGTGCCTTTAAAAGTGCCCAAATAACATAAAATCCTATACACTAGCACATGCTTGTTTGTTCTGGCGGGGAAAAAAAAGTCAAGCACCGTCAGGTTTGACTTTTATTTATCTGTATGTGAGAAGAATGGATTTGGGTTCTGACAGGGGAGCACGGACACAAACATCAAGAAGCAGGAGCTCCACCTGTGACCCTGTAGGCTGCAGCTCTGTGTTGGGTTTGGAGTGTGATGTAGGCCTGGCTGCTCCTCTGAATTCCCTGCCGGGGATGATGGGGGGATTAGCTGGAAAACTGTCTGACAATGACTAAATAAACAATGAAAGCAACAGCGTGAGGGGAAACAGAAGACAGCATGTCTGTGACATTGTTTTTTTGAACTCCAGAACAGGTTCCTCAAGGTTATAAAAAGGTTGGCAGTGGAAAAAAAGGCTGAAAGGAATTTTGAAAGACTTGGATGAAAGGTGTGCAGCACGACGGTGGCTGGATGATACTAAAAAAAGACATTTAAACAACAACTGATTCACTTAAACTTTGTTTTGGCCTACTACTGAGTATGTTTCTGCTTTCTGACATGAGAAGTCATCATTTCCATACAATCCACTCACCAAATATCTGGAGAAGAAAGCCAGGAGCTGTATAGAAAATTGGGTGCATAATGCAGCAATTCACTTCTCATTTCTGCTCCCCACATATCGGATGGTGCCAAGAAAATGGTAATAGAGTTGTTGTCTCCATCCACCGATTTACGATCATTTGTTATTTATTCATGAGAAAGTAAGCAGGGTGCCCAGCATAATACAGTTTATATCATTCGCTCACTCATGCTATTCAAATTCGAGTATAATATAATTCCAGTTGAAAACTTCTCTTTCCCCCGTTTCGCAAAATGCACCTCCGTTCAAATTTGTAAGTCAAAGAAAAGAAAGAATATTATTTCGGCTGAGCAACAAAACAATAACCTGACAAGGCCAAGCAAGTAGGAAATCCATCCAGTGCTGCTCTGAGAAGAATGCACAAGCAGAGCTGAGGAGTCCCTGCCTTATGATAGTGTCAGTGTACTGTAATCAGGCTAAATGGCTTCCGTTAAGCTCTTTTCTCTTTGACTTTTTCCTTTGATCACAGTCTGAGGAGCCATTTTTGTTACCCTTTGCTACAAACCTCAACCAAAACCTGCAACGGAGCCAATTAAAGTTCTTTTACAAGGGATACCAGGCAATTTCTACTCTCCACTATGAAGTCAGGATCATTGACCTTCCCTGAAATATGACAAAACTGTCATCTCACAAGTTATAAGAATAAGAGCTGTAGATGACTGTAGTTTATTATATTGCAGTCAATCCAGTTGTTAAGATTTGACAATGATGCAATAAGCCATCATCGGCCAAAATATCAAAACCAATTCATTTAAGCAAGCACGCTGTTCTGTAAATACCGAGTCATGATATGTAACATTCTGCCCTTAAACTCGTGGATTTTTGTCCGGAACGACATCGGAACTACAATGAAAAAACTACAGGAGGTGACTAATGACGTCATCCTCTCCTCTTCAGTGTGATCACACAGTAGTGACGTGATTCTGTCAAAAGGAGAGAGGCCCTGCAGGTAGCCCACATATAACAGATTCCTGTCATTCCGCCATCTTGAAAGCAGTAAGGCTGGACTACTTAGCTACTGGTGTGCCCTCGCCCTTCCAAATCCTCTGTGTTTACTTAACCTTTAGGAAGTCCTCATTAGCCGGCTCACTCTGACGAGCCTATTGGGTTGTCAGGCAAGAGATAAATTAACAGTGGGAGCATTGATTTGACTTATGCCTTGAGCTGGGATCACGTTGGCCAGTCAGTATGCACATTGTAATTAGTTATCAGCAGGAGGGGAGTTTTTTTAAGTGATTAATCAGGAGAGCTCTCTGACTCCAAAGTAAAAAGCGTGAGCAGCCAGCGGAGGAAAAGGGCACCTAACGGAGGCAGACTGTCCTCGCCAATAAAAGCAGCACAGTTGGTTGAACAGAGTGACCTCCTGTGACCGTCTGGTATGATAAATGTAGGAGTTTTCAATCAAGCAGAACGTCTATTTTGTACTTAAGGTATGAGGACAACAAATGAGACTGGTCAGCGAGTGAAAACAATTAAAACTTCAGCTCGGAGCCAAATGCTGAATCTGGACTCCTAGTCCCACCCCATGAGCCTGTGTCCCCTTCTGAGGTAAGTGCTGCAGAAAAATAAAATGAAAACACATTCTGCAAGAGAGTAATATGGTTTATAATTGATTAAGCATAATTAAGCATCACAAACAAAAAGACAAACCTCAGCAAATGGACTGCTAATGCTAAAATGCCTACAGCCAAAGTGCTTCCTCTTGCACATTTCCACACAGAGTTAATGGGAGAAAGAAAGAAATAAAGAAAGAACCAGCGTAGGTTTATACAGAGAACCTTGTGCATTCGATTGAAGGTTTACTATTCTGTCATGTAGTTGCAAAGGCAGCTGCGGCACGCACATGCTGAGTCACAGCATATGGAGCAGGCATGGGGACAGGGAGGGAGGCTGACCACAGATAAGATAGAAGAGACAGGAGAGACACACGCTGCTGGGATCTCTCAGTTTGGTCCAATAATGGAATCTCATTACCAAAGTGAGAGCTGTCCAGACAGACCTAATGAAGCCCCACACGGTGAAGGCTGGCCCCTTCACGCTGAGACACGGGAGAGTGGGAAGAGTGAGGAGACCTAGTTCGACTGGCAAAGCGGGAGCAGGGGAGTGACATCAAATCTATAAGTAGGAGGGGATGTGTCAGAGCTAAGTAAATATGAGGAAAATATGGCAACAGACGAAGAGCAAGAGGGCACCGAGGGGCAAAGAGACGGGGGTTGAAAGGAAGAATATGAGAATCAATCGGAAGATAAATGATGCAGCAACTCCCAGTGGAGAACAGAGTGCTGAAAAAGACACTCCAGAAAGCATATGGACACACGCTAACATCCAGGCTTTTAGCGCTAATTGACAGACTGCTCCTCCACTTGCCACCCACCCTCTGAAGAGTGTGTTTTCACTGTTCCTTTTTACTCTTTTTCTTTTTCTAAGCATGTTTCATAGGTCAGATCGCTGTGTGCTAATTGGCTAGCCGAGCCGACGGGCCATCCCCCGGTCCCACCTTCGCTCCCTGGAGCGCTGTCATCCTGTCGCTGCTCACAAACACAGCCGGCTTTTGCTCGGTGGTGGGAAGGTGCATGGCAGCTGCCGGGGAAAAACAGGAGCCGCAGCCTACCCTCACTCCTCCTCCCACTCCTCCCCCCTTGGGGACACATCTGGGGATAAAGTGCAATGGCCCCGGCTTTCAGTCAACACTGCTAAAAATACCCAGCGATGCCACTGTACAAGCCTCACACTGCTGTCACTGTGTCTTTTTCACTGGACAGTACATCCAGCTGGGATGGCAGAGAGGACAAGGGCCAGCAGCCAAACCAGGGATCCACAAATCTGTAACATCACTTGCTCAGTTGTAGAAACCAATAAACTGGAAAATATGAGACACTTTGGACTTTGAGTGAATGTTCGGAACTTCCTGCACAGCTAAATAAAAAAAATAAAAATAAAAAAAACACAGCAGTGATTTCAATATTTCACCTGAGCATGATTTATAGGCTATTACTGCTGTGTATCCCTCCAACTCTGTGTAGTATTAGTAATTTGTCCGTGCCTTAATGAGCACAGGTAACTTTATTATTTAAACACATTGGTTCTGTATGTTCTGCTCTAATTTATTAATTTAAGACTAGGTCAAAAATGTCCAACTATTCATTTACTGTGTCAGTGTCGACTTAAAGAAGTTCTGTTTTTTGCAACCTGGACCTTGTTTCTAGCATAAAATACGTTCATTTTCTCACCCGTACAATTTTGGTGTAACTTGGAGTCGTCAGACGATATTTAGATCCATTCATGATCTGCGTATATCCATATAATGGAAGTGATGGGGCACCGAGAATGCAGCCTCTAAATAAGACATTATCTGCTGTAAAGCTAGTTCATTTCACCAATATATTGTTATGAATCTCCAGTACTGTTCCCCTGTGAGTTCGGAGCGGTTCAGAGTTGCCTTGTTATTGTCATCTGGGGTTTTTTTACAGGGGTTTTTTACGAACCTAACTACTTCAATGACATCACTGCCGTGTGCACAGAACGGCTCATTCATTCCATTACACCAAAATTGTATGGGTGAGTAAATGAACGTATTTTATTCTAGAAATAAGGTCCAGGTTGCAAAAAACTGAACTTCTCCTTTAATTCTCTGTTGTGGTGAAGGGCTGAGAGAGAAGTCTGGAGGGTTTGATCAACCCCACGTTTTATTGTTATTATAAACCCTAACAGCTTTTAATGAAATATAATGACCTAATTTTCCTCTGGTAAAAAAAACTAGTTTTCTGTTGTGACTTTGTTATTATCACTTACTCTTCATAGCATTGCTTTTGCTTTTAAACTCACTTTATTTATGGCATCAGATGTTCTTCCTCCACAACAACTCTGAGTCTTGACTCTATCATAGTGAATTCAGTAGTAACCTATGGCAACCTGAGGGTGCAGAACATATTGTTGAATCCTGAACACAGTCAGTGTTACAATATTACATATGCATGGCTTGTAGTAAATAGGCTTAAGGAGAAGATACAAAGACAACATTGTTTTCACATATAGTTTAAACACAAATCAAACCTCCTAGAGTTTTACTAGGACATGACCAATAATAAGGAGTTCAGTTTAGAGTCACATTAATGCCAAGCATGAACTTAACTGTGGAGAAAAGATGTGGCCAGTGTCATGACAACAGATTTATGTAATACTTTCTATAATAACTATTTAACTGGCTTTACCAAAGAAGATTTTTTATTTTCCCGTCAGTGCTATGATGCATAAAAAGGGAAACTCCCACTACCAGCCTCTGCAGACAGCAGTTACAGTGTGATACGTAACAGATACAAAAGTCTGGGCACCCGTGGTCAACATTTCTGTTGATGTGAACAGTTAAACAAGTGGAAGATGAAATGATCTCCAAAAGGCATCAAGTTAAACATGAAACACAACTTTTGCAATGTTTTAAACAGTATCAGTGTATTATTTTTGTTTTCTGCAATTTTAGAGTGAAACAGGGAAACAAAGCAGCACCCTGCAAAAGAATAGGAAACCCGGGAGACTTGAGCTCTCAGATGATTTTGACCAAGGTATCAGACAAGCTGTTTACCATTTACACACTGTGATAGTTCCCAAAGGGGGGCTACAAGGTACTAACTATGCAGGGTGCCCAAAGCTTTGCTGAGGGCCCTTTTCCTTCTCTGTCATTTTGAAAATGTAAAAGATGAAAATGAAAAAAAAAAATATTATTTAAAATATAAAGGGAAAGTGTCATCTGTGACTTTATGCCTTTTGAAGATCATTTCATCTTCCACTTGCTTAACTGTTCACATAAACAGAAATTTTGACCAGTGGAGCCCAAAAAAACTTAGATAGCATATAGAAGCTCATTTCGTTTAGTCCCAACCAAGACTTTCTGTTCACGCAACAGCCACAGCATCAGACACTTGTTGAAATGTCTTAGAATTAAAAATGGCTGTATTTTACTGACAAATAACTTAGCAGTTCAGTGAGGGCTAAAGATCTTTCAGCCAAAGACCAACAGTGCAAAACCAGATGAAACAGTGTGAGGCAACTGCTTTTAATAGTTGGAGCCAGAGAGTCCAACAGTCAGAGGCACATCTCCACAGTTCCACACTAACCTGCTGCTGGAGAACCAGCTACAGCAAATGGTGCAGGACACACGGTAATAAATACAGCCGATGCTCCGCCTAATTAACCTGGAGTTCAACAACAAAGATGATAGTGGAGATTACGCTCTGCAGGTCTCAAACCATTTAAGAAGCCTTTTCTAGTGAAATTATGTGAGTGTGAATCATACGAAAAGCACACATTCAGCCCAGTCTCCTAGAAATTAAATTTACAACTTATCGGCAACAGCAAATCCATTTTAAAGGAAGTGGAATTGTGACCTTTTTCCTTTTTTTTCTATCAACATAATGTAACTCTGTTGAAAAAAGAAAAACTTCACAGCTTGCCAAAAATGGTTAAAAAGCACATGCCCTGGTCCCCAGAGTTTACCAGAGTGCACATGGCCCTGATGATATTGAATTTCTCTGCATGAGCTCACCTCATTAGTATCTTGTACCTTCACTTTAGCCCAACATAATCCCTTATATCAATGCCTATATCAGCACCAGTACACACATAATTGCTGGAGTCTTGTTGCATCTGTGCTGACACTGTCAATAAAGAGATGGAGCTCTAATCTAATGGGGCTATGCTGCTATCTTACACTGGGAGGAATGGGATGCCTGAAAGCTACAGTATCTTAGTTACTGTGCCGGCTGAATGAAATGTTAATACGCCTTCAATAATTCCTCTGATTTATTACAGCATGTTGCCTGCTGACAGATAAATATAAATGAATTGTTTTTGTATTGTTTGTTTGTCCATTTCCCAAGCCAAATGAAAAAATTACACCACTCGCCACAACGATAAACCCCCGGTCTCATTTGAAACGCCTCGCGCAGATCCTTGGCATTCATCCTCTTTAACATGACAGCTTGACAGTTTGAGGATGTGCACCCAAGATACCTAAGAAAAGAGCATACAGCCTGAGGGGGAGCGCTGCCCCCGAGTCAATGAAAACATTTTTTTTTTTCCTGCCACTGAGGACCGTTCCACTCATATTCTGCATGAAAACAACAAAGCTGAATCATTTCCCTTCTGTGGGATGAGCTGTGAGTCCACGCCACCTTCAGAAATGACACCAAGCTACGTCAGCTCATGTCCACATCTGGGTTTTAATCGCTCTGTTGAGATGGATGAGGTGTTATCTGTGGGACAATGGTGGCGTGTAATGCAGCAGCAGAGCTGTCGCTCTGAATAAAAGGTAATTTTAACCTGGTGTCAGCACTTTTACAAAGGCTGATTGCTAGAGAATAATGGCCACTTTGGCAACTGTCAATTTTCCTCTAGGGAAAATTGGTACAGGGTTGATGCTGTGTGATTCGCTGAAGCTGTCATTTCCTGGGCTCCTATTTCAATCAGGGCCACCTTGCTTACTTCATTACAAAGATGGGCAGACAACTCAACAGTGCTTTGACTCACTTACTGAATGCACCTCCCTGCATTTTCTAATTAATTCAAGGGTCCAGCTTTGATTTCTGCTCTAAATGAAAGTGTGTGAGTGCTTCTGTCCTATTTTAAATGTGTTTGGCAGGAGTTTAGTCACAAGTCCCAGGGGCTTAAAAACATTTTCTTATAAATACATCTCAAAAATATCCTCACCGCTCAATATCATTTATTTGATTTAGTTCTTCTTGGTAGAATAAATAAAGGCCAACTGCCTAGATTCTCGGAACAAGTGGGATTAACTCCATTTTCTTTTTCTCTCCGTGGTGTATGAAAAAGTCTTGGAGGCTTTTTATGAGATTAAGTGACTTGATGAAGTGACTTGATGAAGTGGGTGTTTTATTTTTTTTTTTTCCTTCGCAGAGCATTTGCAAAGCTTTAGTCCTGTTTTATTTTAACAGGGATGAAATTTAAACCAGGTCTCTCACAATCAGCGACCTTCTGTTGCATTTCATTCACGAGGAGAAAAAAATACACTTTCTGAAAGTGTCTGTGTCTTTAATGAAAAGCAATTTCCATAGAAATCTTGAGGTGTATGCATTCGACTAAAGGTCATTTCTGTTGTTCATACCTGGGGCCACACAGTAACACAAGTACCTGAACTCTGAGCTGAAGACTGTTTAAAGGCTTAGCTCTTACTTCCTTAAACCTCCATCAGTGGCTTTTCCAGATTTGGCATCATCTTCCCTATGAAGGCAACAGGATGGGGAGGGGACTGGTACATGGAGCAACCCAAAGAGCCATAGATGTCTATCTGTTAGAGCCACATCAGGGTTGGAAGTCCAGTTAATATTGGCCTGTTCACCAGGTTAATGAGATGCCTGTATCACTGTTACCGCTGTGGCAGATTTAATGTAATAAAGAGAGTAAACATATGATGGTTTGGTGCAGTGTGTTCTTTTCTCATCCAACTTCTTGTCTACAAAAGTTGCCCTATGTATCTTTAAATGTCAGCTGCCTTTATAGCTGTTGCTCTGTTATTAAGTGACTTGCATGAAAGGCCCTTCAAACCATTCTTTTTCCAAGCGGCCTGTTAGTCCCTGACATCCATAAAAGCTGCAAATTCAACCACACACAACAGAGCCGTGTCGCTGCCTCCACACCGTTGCAAATGTAAGAATGGGCCGTGGTGACCGAGAGACAGTTAAAATCTGTCTGGGTATTTCATGGTAGCTTCATAGTTGATTGTTCATTAGTGCTCCTCACATCATATAAGATTTAATCCTTCTCTGAAACACTGTCTAGTGGTGTTTAATTGACTTTTATGGCATGTGCCTCTCCAGACAGTCCAACCTTGAAATTACAGATCGGAAAATGCAGCCTTGAACACGCTGGGTGGAGGGCTATGTAAATGAAGGTAAATTTCAGAGCTTTGCCATCCCCAGCCTTGACTTGTGCTCAGATTGCTGAGATGACTGTACCTCCCGTGCATTTGAAACTGTGCAGTGATTTAGAAACGCCTGTGCGGTATTTGATCTCCGTATTATTCTCTAGAAATACATAGATACTTTACTTTTAACTGGGTTTTACCTTGGATGAAAAAAAAAAAGCAGCTCCACTGAAAACTGCCGACAGTCAGGTCAAGAGTTTTGAGGAGAAGCAATTTTAAATATTAAAGTGTAATATTTCAAAACTTTGTGTGTTTTGCTGAACATTTTATATTTGGTTTTGCATTGCCATTGCACTTACATACAGTTACGACCACTTTCTATTGCTGCATTGCTTAGCGATTACGTTTCATACAGTGGCTCATTGCAGCTCTCGAGGCACTGAGGCCCAGAGATGAAACTGTGCAATGAAAAACTAACTTTCATTTTCATTCATGACATTGGGATAAAGTCTCTGTCTAACTGGATTAAATGTAACATGCAGAACTGTAGAGGAGCATTTGTCATGCAATTTAGTGTCACATCTGCTCTCAATAATCTTATTAATCCAATCAGTCTTGTGTTTGTGTATTCACTCTTGGACCCGACCTCACTCAAGATACACCTAAGATATCCTAAAATATCCTAAAAATCCTCTGCTTGTCTGCAAATGTAGCTCCACAACCCGTGCAGAAGTGATGTGAACTTGTTACATCTAGACATAGCTGATTTATTGTGCTTGGTGTCACTTGTTAGATGGTACTCAGCCACTTACTTTCTCAGCACTGACTCAGGTCTGTAACATAGCACTGCCATTCACTCAAAACATCTCATCCTCCTCTGCAGTGGATTACTCAGTGTGATTCTTTAGACTCGCTGTCGTGACTTTAAGTATTGGTTGGAGGCCAGTAATAATTTAAAATGAAACAATATGTACAGGAGCTGGAAAACTGCGTGAAAATGAAATCAAACATGGTCAAGAGAAGTTTTTGCAAAGAAAATCTTGTGTGTTCTTTTTCAAATGGCACCGAATCAACAAAAAGTGCAATGAAGAATTAAAGATTACAGTTCTTAGCTGCGGATAAGAAGCGGTGGACAAGTCTGAGTGGATAATTGAGCATTTCTTCAGATTTGTAGTCATTTTTAAGTGCCAAAAATTAATTCCTGTTATTTGGATGATACATGCACAATGTCTCACAATCTCTCTGGAAGACAAAGTATTTCTTGTGCTGGCTTCAAATTTTTTGAGATTTGATTTTATCCCTCAAAAACCTGCTTTCAGAAGCCTTAAGAAATGTGCCACAAACAAGAAGGAGGAAAACAAATAGATGAAAGCCCTCTCCTTATTTACAGGAATACAGATATATAGCTCTGATGCTAGCCAGCAGATAAACAGGTAAGACTTTCCATATATGCACTATGAGTAAGATATGCTCATATGAGGACAGCAAACCTGAGGGGAGATGCAGGGTCATATTGAATTTCAACATGCACTATGCAACATTAAGTAAACAGCAGCATTTCAACAGGAAAGAGAAGATTAGCATATGGTGCACCGGTCTGTAATGCTGACCACATTTCCTCTGAGGTCAATTAAAGAAGCCAGTTAAGGAGAAAGTCAGATTCCAAGGCAGTAACATGAGGGGCAGATGTGACACACCTTGAATTAATATTCAGCCTGATGTGTGATCCCGGATCAGGTGATTATCAAAATCATGGTGTGTGAATATAATGGGGGAAATTATCCCTAACAAGCCAAACAAGTCCTCAGTGCCCATGTGAGGAAGAGACACATGGATAGTGAAGGAACTGGAGTTAAGTTTTTTTTATTTTTTTTGCAGAAACAGATTAAATTTGAAAGAAAAAAAAGAAAAAAAGTTTAATTTAATTAATAAAATGTCTGTTATTTTAAACCAAGCAATTAAGTAATGTCTGTTGTCTTCATGTCCTTGAATCAACTCTCCATTTTTTCTGATGATGAGAACAGACTGAGAGGCTTCTTCAATCTCAGATTATATGCATGAGTTGTTATGTTAAGAGCGGCACATCTCTTCCTGTACTAACCACGCTGCAGAGGGGGGAGAGGCAGCAGCCACCATCACTCCTTGGCCCCCCTTCACTGTCACATCTGCCAGGATATTCTTAAAGCTGAGTCACTCTCTTTGTCTCTGTGAGGGTTTTTTTTTTCTTCTTCTTTTTGTTTACATTTACAATTTAATACACAAGATTACTGATATCACAGGCATGAGAAAATAATTTCATTTGGAACGAGGACAAGACCATTGATGCACAACAGTCAGAGAGGATAACAGACTGCTGAAAGTAAATTTCATTTTCCGATTAGAGACAAGCTGTGCAAAGGCCTCTATAAAAAGCTGTCTTACCAGATGCCTTTTTGGACAAATCCTTGATTTGATTAGCTTTTTAAATGCAGTTTAAAAAGCCTCCACTGCACAGAACACAATTAGGTTTTCAAATGGTGATCTAGTGATCCTCTCTACAGCTCGATATCCACAGGCTTATCTCCCGGTTTATTGCGTTATGTCGGCAAGATATTACTGTAATTATACTGTAAATAGAAACCATAATTAGGAAAGGGGGCCGGCCCTTAATGTGCTATCTGATTCAGCCATGGAAAGTAGTGGCTGGCCAGTGGATGAGTGAAGGTGAGCAGCTATATGAGCAGAAATGTTCCGGGCTATGAGAAACAGGAGAGGGTTGAGGCGAGGGATCTTTAAAGGGAATACACAAATAGACACTAAAATGAGTAAATGCACTGAGTCACTCTCAAGACAGGCAACATTAAAGCATCAAGTGTGGCTTCCTGCTAAAGCTAACTTCATTAAGTTCACAACAAGAAGATCTGAAGCTACAGGGCACTCTCATGGGAGGAGGCGCTCTTCAAATGCACAGAGAGCTGAGCTGATTTTCTTTGGGATATCTGGAAATTGTGATTTGGGTTACAGAGACTGGAGAACACTTTTTAATGCCACTGTGGCATGGCCTCGGGTAATATTGATTAGTCTCTTTTTAATGTGTTTGTACCAACGTTTCCTTGACTACACAAGTAAATAAGTTGTTTGTCTTATTAGAACATAATCTAGAAGAGTTTTCTCATTTGATGCCCCTAATATTAATGATTTTTGACCATTACAAAAATGACTCCATTTTGAGATGAGGCAGAGCTTTGGTTCTTCTTCTATTGTGATTAGGTTTAAAGGGTGACTGGTCCAGGGTAAAAGAACCGCATTCAGCAGGGACCTCACGTTTAGTAATGGGACAATATCAAAGATTCTGATGAGGCAGGGGGGGGGTTTCACAATCTCCGCACAGCAACACAACGCAATCATGGTTGACGGAGACCAACAAGAGAACTATGGCCTAAGACCGTTCATATTTGAACCCGAACCTGCACCCGATTATGAGACAGAGGAGGAGGAAGAAGCAGCTGTAGCGATGGAGCAACCACGTTTACGGCAAGATGTGTCCGAGTGGTAAATAACGTTATGTTTGAGTGGTAACAGTACTAGTCTTCATCCTGTGTTACTAACTTTAGATAGAGTTTTACCCAGGTAACATAAAGGCAGAGTAAATACACTTTTTTATATCCGTAGTGATGTACAGACAGTGTATTTCCACAAAGTATCGACACTCTCCGTATACTGTGCCATGGTCGGGTCCCACATGTTTGGAACAACTCCTTTTTCTAGCCGAAGGTTCTTTGCTACTCCAGGACTACTGTCCCAAGTTCGGTAAAGAGTCTGGAGAAGTGTTTGGCACAGAAAAACAGGTGGAGCAACAGGACCAGCACAAAGATATACAGAGACGTTATCCATACCATATTAAGTTTTTATCTGCTATGTAATGGATGTAAACACAGTTGAAGCTCAGTGGCCAAGCCACAGGCAGTGGCTAACAACAGCTAACGTTCATACACATATCGCCGTCAAAACGTATACTGCTGGTCGCGACGATTCCTACGAAGTCGGCTTCCTTTTTTCTTTTTTTTTTCGGCTGGGTTCGTGCTGACAATTAACACTAGTGAATTCATGGTGGAGGAGGTGAGAGTGAAGTTCTTTGCCCACAAAATATGTCAGCTATTGTCAGTGACAGAGAAGATTGAGGTATACATGCAATAACCTGAAAAAAACGGATTTTCAGGTGATGGATCCCTTTAAGACAACATCTGGCTTGTTTACTTTGCACCTGGACTAGACGTCATTTCTAAAAACTTTTGAGTCAACATTCATACTCTAACACGAGTTTGCCTCCATCTCTCTCCCTTTCTGTCTTTTTCCTGAGACAGAATGAGATACTTGGAAGCGGGCGCTTTCTGATGGCTTGTCTGTAGACAGACCAAATTGGACAGATTCAGAGGAGTCTCACGCTCCCTCTCCGAATCTGCAAACAAATGCAGCTCATGTCATGTGTTCCTAAAAGGACTGATTAACGTCCCTCACAGACTGTTGCAGCAAAACAAAAAACAGGGAAACTGTCCAATAAACTCAGATATTGCCTTCACCTCTGTGCCTTCACGATGAAACGCTTGCTACTTCTAGAGATCATCCTGTTTTTTTCCCCCCCTTCCAAGCACTCCATCTCTGCCTTGCAGAGAGGAGACAGCCTGATACACTGCTTCGCCAGAGATAACAAAGTTAGCTATAAATGCTTGTCTTCAGTCATGTCATCTTCCTCCCAGTCGTCCCCTCCCCAACAAACCTCATTCCCTTCTTTTTTCTTTCTTGCACTTACCAAACAACACATGCAAACACATTTGCCAGCAGGCATATATACCCTGTTAGCACTTGCACTCAGTGATTTGTTTGTTTCAGCTGAAAAGGTTAGTGCTCACAATAATGCGCAGGGGAAAAAAACACGTTCCAGTTAAGGCTACCTTAAGCTGCCTTTTTCCTCTGGGAGTCTTAATGAATGTAGGCACAGGAGGAGCGCCATCATTGCCTGGAGGCTCCATCACATCAAGTGATGCCGAACCATTGTCAGAATTAAGGGCGCAAGACACTGTCAGTCAGCTGGAAAGAGGTGAAGGTCTGGGTAATGAGAAAGTTGGATTGTGAAAAACTCTGAAGCTCTATTCATTACAGCCCCCATGAAGTGCCCGGTTTTACATTCACACTGGCTCCCTCCAACCAATCTGACATGCGAAGGAGAAGATGAGTGCAATTCATACACATTATAAGATCATCCGAACTGTTATCAGGAGTAAAGGTGATGCATGTTTTTTTTTTTTTTTTTAAAGTGGCATGCCGTGGTGGGAAAAGCCCTGCAGAGACTCCACGGATGAGCACGGAGCAAACAGAGGTCCTTTGAGTTTAACAACAGGCACCTATTTTTGTTGTTGCTAATTGTGTTTAGCATCCATAATCAGATCTCCTGTTTGTCCTGACTGAGGGGAAGTTTTGTAGACCAAACCGGGGGGCGGGGGGACTAAGAGTCGATGGGTCCAGACGTGGGAAACACAATAGTAGCAGGGACAGTGAGAGGTCGACAACCGTGAGAAAACAAGTCAGTATCCCCACACTGAAAGGTACGGATAGCATTGCTAAGCTCATACTCAAGATTGAAACTTGTGAAACCACTGCATTAGTTTAGCAGCTGCACACTTTTCCATCATTTGTGACTTTTTTCTGCAAGTATTTGTCTATAGATTTGAAAAGGTGGTGACCTGAACGGTCCAGAAGGATTACAATTCCCCTCAGGACTCCATGATGGACAACTACTACCTACTAATGCCTGTAATGCCAAGATAGCATGACATTAATGCCACAATCACAACAAAACAATGTTTGATATTTCCAGATAACACTATAATTGAACCCTTATCTCAGGATAACAGGCTTTTTAAAAGTACCAGCAAGGACCTTGATGAGATGATTTAGAGATTACAAGATAACGACTTGATATCTCAAAATAACAAGAACATTTAGTATGTTGTGTTCGCGAGATAACATTCCTTAAATAATTGGAAGCCATGATCTACAGTATAAATGCTTTTCAAGTTGAACTATGGATTTTGAGCAAAGTAATACGATGTAAAATTCAACTGTTCTTTCATTGGTAGAAAGTGAATGAGAGTCTGACTGCCGTAGCCCCATTGCTTTATTGCCATCTGCTTCGATTACATGGAGAAGAAAATCTACTGCACTGTAGGACTGAGTGATAAACCAGCGAGGCGGACCTTTTGTTGCCCCTGGTCCTTTGCTGCCACACTCAACATGAAAGCCATTTTCAACTGGACACAAGAATTCAGGGGACATTGTTGGTCGTCTCAATCTATTTCTCCATAGCTCTGTCAATGGCAAGGTTGTGAAATATGGCTCTGTGTCCCTATGGACAGCTGGGAGCTGAAATTCCACCAAAGTTTCCTTGGTAACAAAGCTGTTGAGCCTTGAGCTCTTACAGTACATTCCCGTTTGCACTTCACAAAGGTGAAAGTACAGGATTTGGCTTGACAGTAGGAAGTCACTTGGGGCCTTGTCTACGTGAAGTAATTTTGACAGATCAGCTGCTGAGCTATGAAGGGGGAGGCTTGTTTGGCTGAAAAATGCTGCTGCCAAACAGCCAAAACCACCCTGGGTTTTCTTCTGAGAACATTAGTTCTCACCGAGCTTCTCTCTCACCAACTGTTTCTGACCTCGTGTTTGACAATAACAACACTACCTGGATTCAATTATCAGTCTTGAATCTTACAGAGGAAACCTGGTATTGCCCCTATACGTAGGTTTGACATTAGTGCCTCATGTCTAGATAAAATAAAGATGCAGTTAATACCCTTTTGTTTACACTTGGCAACATCAGCTGCATCATTAAAACCAGTTTAAACCTGTTGTAATGATGCTGTTGGTTGGTTCATTATGTGTCTGTTAGCAAAATCACAAATCTGACACAATTTGTCTTGGTTTTTCTCGGTTCGAGAGTTCTCAAGAGTTGTCCCTCGTTTATCCAGACAGCAGCAGTGATGAATCTGAAACTGTCTGCAGTCAACAGCATGGGTTGACTGGATCTGTTACACTCCCTGCCAGCGTGAGCAAGATGATGCTTACTGACATCAACTGGCAGGACTAAAGGTTACGAATGGCTCCTTAAGAGGGAGATGCATTCCTACCTTTACAACCTTCACCTTCAATATCTGGCGTATCTCAAAATCTGATTTCAGTCTGTCTTAAATGCTTCTTGGATGCTTTGTTTTTAAGATTGGGCTCAACACGCATGTAGGCCCACTGTCTAAGCCTAACTGAAGTCATTAAGACTCCACTTGTAGTACCACAAAATGTTATCTAGATAATGAAATCTAATCATTGGACCTTTGCATTTATGCCTGGTATTAATAAGAGTTCTCATTATCTCAAGTCTGCCTGCGTTGTGATTGGATCTGAATAAACTATACTAAGCAGGGAGAGCTGCTGGACAAATATGGAAGTGTCGAAGGTCAAATGAAGCAATGCGTGAAATGAGCAGGGCTAACATTACTTTTATCGTAGGAAGTTAATCAGCGGTGGCGGAGAAGCTTGCTTGATGTAGTACTAGCTCAGCTATCAGCTCCATGATATGGCATCTGTCTTGCAGCTCCTAGGGGCCCACGGATTTTTCTGAAGCTGTACTACTCTACAATCATTGATAGGTTTCGAACAGAAAACTTGATATAGCGATGAATATATGGGATTTGAGGATTTATTTCTTTAGAATATCACCAGATTGTACAGATTGCATTCATATGTTGCAACAATCTGATCAGACTTGAACCAAATCACTAACATGTGTTTTTCTTTACCCATGCCAGATACAGTTTGATTGTTGATATAAGGTAGAATCTAGGTCGAAATGACACAATGAAACAGAAAGCTGAAGCCTAAAGAGCTTCGGGGCTGCTTTTCTGCCTCTGTTTGATCTGTAGTCATGTTGACCATGATCCAAAACCCACAGAGGCTGTGATTACCATATCACTCGCCACAGTCTGCACTTGGCTCTGTCCACACCAACGCCTCAGCTTTTAAGGGGAACTCGGCAAAGTCTTTACTGCCCCGTAGCACATATGACCATAATGTGTCTGCAAGCCTCAGATAAGTTGCTGATGGGTATCTGCACTGGCAACTTGTAGGAGGAGATAAGCTTTGTTAATGCTGCACTTTTTACCAGTTACCTGGCAGAAGAGGAATAGATTTTTAAACGCTCCTTAATAACTGTTTATTTGCTTCTCAGTTATGTCCTACTTCCGGACAACACAAAACACAGCTCAGTTTGTGCTCCCCTTAAGTGACTGTGCACTTGTCTTTGATCCGTCAATGACCCGAAGCAAACATGTACAAGAACCAACATGCCCTCGCCTCACAAGTTCACCATCCCGAGAGAGGACAAATGTTGTCTTTACTAATCAAGGTGTTTAGGAAGGAGCAGGAGGAGGTACATGGTGAAAATGGAGCCGTCAGTGTCGCTCCCCCCTCGTGGGCAGCGGCATGAGGAAACCGCAAAGGAAAGCAGGAGACTCGGGAGTTAAATGGGCGAGTTTGACTGGAGTGGTTTTACAGTGAATAGGTTTTACATTTCTGTTTTATTAGAAGTTTAAAGCTGGCCTGTCGTGACAACCTCACCTAGCTCATTAATGGAGAGAGTGAGTGTAACAGCAGGATACTGAGTCTGACAGCAGATTCTCACTCTCTCTCTCACACACACACACACACACACACACATACACGTATATTTATAGATTTTTCAGATAACTGGGCAATTATAAAATATACTACAATTCATTTTCAAACAAACATGGCAGTAAAATATCACAATAGGTTAATGTGATTTTTAATTTAATGCATTAATAATTAAGAAATGTATTCACCACTTATGAATCTTTTGTTAAGAGTGCAATTATTATTCTGAACAAAATAGTTAAGTATATCTAGCTTTTCCCAAACCAGAAGCTGAATTCATTTCAATGTCTATTTCAAAATAATAGTTGTTAAATGTTAAAATAATTAGTCAGAGCACTGTTGATGAAACAGACACTGAAAAGGGCAAAATTAAAGAAAATAAAAGCCGTTGCAGAGTGTAGCACAGTATTAGTCATCCAGAATCATTCTTGCTAAGTTGTTTGTCATATGCAAGCTGGTGTTTCATGTGGCATTTTAATAGAGCAGCACGTGTTAGCCAAATATAAATTATTGAAAACGCATACGTGCACTTGCGCACAAGAGCGCTGCTTGGATGGAGAAAAGAGACTGGAGCAGAGCGGCGAATCTGGGTCAGGGATTTTGACACTCACCCGCTTCTTCTGAATGACATTCAACTCTGTATGTGGTGATGCGGGCTGTGTGGGAGGATGCGTAACATCTTAATTCCCTGATCTCAACATTAGGGAGATATCCAAAACAGAGATCTAAAAGTCAGTCAGTTAATCCAGAAAGGACTTGGCCTGTGAGACCCCTCTTCTAAACCAGATTCCTATTTTCCAGCTTTTTTTTGCTAATTTATTTGTACGTTCTTGTTGGCAGCACTTCTGTTAATAGGGAACAGCGGGAGGTCTAAATTCAGTTTGAACCTTGTGTAAGGTGATCGGTATCAAGGAAAAGAAATTTGTGGATTATTAATTCTTTTTAACATCAGTTTTTTATGTGTGTGGCCGTGTGTGGTAGGGGAGTAAGGCATTTGGAATATAAGTCTCTGTGATATGAGTGTCTACGTTTTAACTGTAATAAAATGCCACCCAGTTTAGTATAATTTTTTATAAATGTATCTAAAGTCACAAAAACTGACTGAACATGTTGGCAAAAAGTCAACTGACAACATATTTTAATTAGTTTTCCTAAAATGCCCACAAGTGATAACCTTACCATCTTAACTGTCATATTTACAGAACTGAAGGCACTTAATTTAAGGAAACAATTGGTGGAAAATAAATCACATACAATCCACAGCACAATCTAGGTGCTCCTTGACATTTACATATTAACATGATCTGATTGTTGAATTTCATCTTGCTCTCTGGTTCTCACACTTCTTTAAATGACTGTAAACTTGAGAGCATAGGTAAAATTCACTGATATCAACTTTACTTTCTTTTTTTCCATTTCGGCAACAGCTCATAGATTTTTTGTTTTAGACATTTAATATTACTCCTCACTTCTTCAGTCACCTGAGAGAGGTAGAAGTACAAAACTAAAAGCGAGGGCAACAGGCTAATTATGTGTGGGAGGTGTATTCACACTTTAGAAAGCAGTGTCATTAAAGGTGTTCTCCATTTGGAGGGTGGACTGATCCTGCCGTAAATATAAAGAGCGGGGTCATGGGTGTAAGTTAGTTAGTTAGTTAGTTAGTTATTAACAAAAAGTCTCATAGTTCACAACGTGGGAGCGATACGCACTTCATATCATTTAGTGGTTTGTCATGGAGCCCACTTTCTCCGTTTTCCATTTTATCCACAGAAAAACATTGTTGGAAAAAAGAGGGAATCTGTATGCAGTATGAATGCTTCCCTGAGTAATTCCTAATTGTGTATCTGATAACACGCCGGCATTTAATTCTCCACGGCGTATGAGGCGGCATGCTCTGTTCCTTCGTTGAACTCCCCAAGGAGAGAGAGAGAGAGAAAAGCCCATTCCCGTATTACTGATCAATTTCCGACTTCCAACTTCCTAACTAAACAAAGTGATGTGTGCCACTCCGTCTATAGTCATGAGCAAACATGCATGGACACTCTCTGTGGTAAACTGGCTTCAAAAACAAACGTCTTTGGGCTCCACCATGCTGAAAATATGTTTGTTTTATTACATTATACAGTGAGCTGTAGCAAAGCCTGTGTGAGCTGTCTGGACCCATTTCAATGTTTATGTTTTACTTCATGCTATGAGATTTTATCTGACAAGTGCATAGATGTGAGATATAAGATCTAACAGACACTGGCAAAATGTGCCGTACACAAAGTATGCTTGATACTGAATGAACGGAAGATCCATGTGGAACTGAATGAAGGCCCGCAGGTTTTATGTGTGCTCCACATAACCTCTATCACATATACTTTTATGTTGCTGCATTTGTTTGCTTCTGTGACACCCCGATTTTAATTAATACAAGGTAAGACTTGTTTGTATTCCCTCTATGAGAGTCAACAGGATTTTAGACTTAAGCAACATGGAAGTACAACACACAAGGAGCACATCAGGCCCTCAAGGCAATTTGGCATCGAGACAAGCTCTGAGCTCTCAAAGACTTAGAAAGACCACGTGCCAAAATCTCAGTCCGTCAGGGTGGAATATGGAAAGAGGTGCTGTAACATGGGGGGGGGGTATGGCAAAATATACAAAAACTACATAAAGCGCGTGATGGAGTCCACAAGTGTCAGACACTTGTTTTGTTTTTTTTTAAATGAAATGTAAATGTATGCAGGAGGCATTCAAAAATTGAATTGAGTCTTTACTCTGTGGTAAATATGAATATTCTGTCATCTAATACTCCTGAGTTCAAGTGCTCACAGAGGCGCAGATAACAAATTAAATACCTGCAGATGACTCCCCACTATACGACACAAGAGGAACTACACCTCTCACTTACTCATTGTCCTAAAGGAGAAAATGGGAAAAACTAATACATAGAACAGTTTCCACAAATCATCCGAGGGATGCATGTAGGAAGAAATATTCAGTTACGTGTAGGCCATGTATCACAGAGTATGATATTAAATGTATATATTTTTCATTTGTACATGCCTTCTTTTGCAGTTGTTGTTGTTGTACCAGTACCGTGGACAGCACCAAGCCTACTACTGCTATATGGGACCAGATACTACTGAACAGCACATGACTGGGTATGAACTTGGAATGTATGGCTGCACCGTGTATGGGTAAATGACTTTCAGTATGGTGGAGAGCACTACCCAGACAGTTATGCTGATAATGTTACTGGCACTATAGACTGTTCTATAGTTAGACTGATAAGGAGCACTTACAGACATCCTGGTGGGACGCTCAAAAAAAGGGAGAAAAACTGATAGAAGACTTTTAATTCGAAATGGTTACTGCCTTGTGCAGTTGTGTTGAATAAAGACCCCTGGTGGTTTCATGGAAACACCTCAAATCATTTTACAGTGCAACAGCAACAAGCTCGACATTCAGTCAACCAGTGGTCTAACTTCATTTCCCTCACTCACTCAGACATGGAGAATCTCAAATGTAGCCTCAGCCTGTGACCAAAATGTTAATAACAAAATGTCGCTTGTTTTTAAAGCATGTATTTGCCATATTTGAATATCTGGTGAGGTGTGTGTGTGTGTGTGTGAGACACAACCCTAGTGACTGCACTGAGAACATTTGCATAGTTTCAATAAGAAGCTTCTTTGTTGCTCTTTGTGAGTCTGCTGCTGTAGACAGAGAGAACACACAGGAGTCAGGATGTGATGATGTGAGGCACATCGTGGTGGGGGAGAGAGAGAGAGAGAAAGAGAGAAGTGTATGTGGGCAAGTTCGACAACTTAATTAAAACAATGTTGATTACTTTGTCAAATGATGGCAATTTAAAGGCTGAAGGAGGACTTGGAGATATAAGAGGCTTAGAACTTCTGATTTTCATTATTGTGTTAGTTCTCCATGAGAAAACAGCTTGCTACAAAAAAAATCACTTCTTGTGCTAATTAGTGATATATTAAAAAATAATGTGATATACATAACTGCCCTGGATTTGACAAAATCCCTCTAACTCTGTACAGGACTTACAGTTAGGCTGTTGTGGCATGACAGTACAATGTAGTAATGTCTTAGTTGGTTAGGAGGAAAAGTAATTACAAAAGCTCAAAAAGTGTTAGCATGTCATTATCATAACAGTTTTACTGCTGAAACTATTTGTTGATTAAAAAGAAAGAGAAACATGGATCAAAACTGACTGACAGTTGAAATTATTTACCAAGCAACTTCTCTATTATGAGGTGTTGTACTTTTTCTGCTCCACATTATTCCTGGTTAAAAACCCCTCAGAGTTTATGCTGTTGGTCATCTGAAATCTGGGACAGATTTAAAGACTAAAACAATCAGAAGGGAAAATAATTTAGGAGAAAGCAGTGATCATTTGAAGCCCTAAAACTATAACCCAGAAACTATGTGGACTTTCTGGCACTGTTTTTGTTGTAGCTTGCTTTCTCACAGATTAGATTGGAAATGGAACTTGGATTTTTTTTTTTTTTGGAAAGAAACTCAAAAATCCAGAAATAACACTTGTATTTATATCATCATCCATCATAGGTTTTCACTGTACCTTCCCAAATGACAAGGTGGAGAGACGGAGGCTTCTTGTCATCTGCCATATTTATTTTTGTCGTTTCACGGCCACACAAACTTTCTCACGCCGTCACACCTCAGCACACTTTCACCAGGCCGTCACGTTAACACAGTCATATACATTTGATAAACCGTGTCTAGAGGTTTAACAATTCCTTCTTAACAATGCCAAGTAAAGCTTTTCCTGGTGTTTTCTCTGCTGTCACATCAACATTGAAAGCTCCTGTGAAAGCTAGTAAGAAGGCCTTTGATTGTGTTTGTGGAAAACTGACAACAATAAGGCCTCTATAAGGCCTGTATAGGGCTGCAACTAACAACTATTTAGTTTGAATCGGATTATTAAGCGTACAATTACTCAGTGGCTTTATTAAACATGAAAGGAGGCTGAAAATCACAGGACATGTCTGTTCTGATAATACAAGTCAGCCGTCCTGAAATGTGTGTTTCTCTTCTGAACAGTAGGAGAGACACAGCCCGAGGGGGAACCGGGATCTGACACAGCACCGGCGGGAGCAGCAGGTCCGTGGAGCTGTGGGCCGAGGACGTGCACGAGAAAACAAGCACGTCACACCGAACGCGCACCCCTACAGCGTCAGATCGGGTGAGCGCACGTGACGCGCGTCTACATTGAAAGTAATGGGTTTGTGCGTGCAAAAACACTACATCTGAACAACCCACAAAGCATGCGCGCGCACACACACACACATACACACACACTGGTCGCTATTGCACAACACCCAGCAGAGATTGGAAGGAGTTTTTTAGTTCAGCCGCACAGTGTGAAAAACATGGGCGATGACATCGCCAACTAATTATCAACTACTGAATTTGTTGTCAACTAATTTTGTTATCAACTTTTGATGACTACATTGATAAATTGCACCCCTAGTACTATACAGAGAAGTTATCAGTTCATAAGAACAATGGCAAAAATAAATCATTACTTTTACAAGAATTGATAATACAAGTCAATCATCTGCTAATGATGTCATCAGATCACTGCTCAAGCCAATTTAGGAGAATGACATGATCGAAAGGAAAACCACAGAAATCTTGGCCACTAAACTGAGCATGATGAAATTCCATCTGAACAGCCAGGTTAACCTTGGAGAAACATTCAGTACATAGGAGCTTCAGAGGAATATAGCCCAGCTCCATTTCCTCCACACACCCAGCCCCCCACCCCTCCAGCATTTTCAGAGCATGTCAAAGACCCTGAGAGGTTAATTATTTGGTGCATGATCTGTTTATTTATTTAACTCAGACCACGTTCCTACCACTCTTATCTATTCCTTCACAGCATGTCAGGAAATGGGCTGAATCCTAATAAACCAGATTCCTTTGCAGCTCTGAGCTGAACTATTAAAAGTAGTGCAGCAGGTTTGGGGAACGAGATAACAACTGAACACAGAGGCATCAGGCACCCATCTTCTGTCGCCGTGCAACACATCAGAGGAGAGCTGATCTGGGATTGTTCTCCAGCCCGGCGCAAACCCCACTATTGGTAAATATCTAACATGATGTGTGTTCATTGAGGAAAATCTTCAAACGGTAAAGGGCTGCTGGTGAGAACTGGCTGCAGATAAAATAAAATAAAAAAAAATCCATTGCTTTCCTTTGACCATTCAGTCAGTATCATTCAAACCAGGAGCAAAGTAACTACAACTCAGATAATACAAACAGTGTTTGGCTCCATACCTGTATTTTACTCTCCTCATGCTATGTACTGACTCTTATCACACAGAGGGGAAAGAAAAGAGTGTGGATCATTTTGCTGTTGTAAGGAACGCCTTTGCTCTTGCACCAGAGCTGCGAAAACACAAGAACATGGCATGCGTAACATCTACCTAATGGGTACAATGATACTGGATGCACTTTGAACATGAGAAGAATTTCCACTACCACTGTAAATGTTGCATTACCTGCTGCTGAGAGAGACCGAGATGAAAACACCAGGCACAACAATGGATGTCCTGAGTGGTCTCGCGGCGACTCAATCATCCTGAGAGTTATGTTCACTTCGCATGATTTCGCAGCACGCAATTTGTGTTCAATGCCCACATTCATTACCACTGCAGGAAGTAGTGCGCCCATTAGTTAGCAGGCTGGAAATTAGGGGTGTGAAGGGCAGGGTGGTGAATGGGTATGTGGCGGGTCCAATTTTTATGCTGGTGACTGGAGTGTGCACTCTGTCACCCTTCAACAATCACTGTGTATTGTTACAAAGCACTGTTAGCTTTTTTTAAAGCTCTATTTATTTACCTAATGAGAAATAATGGAAAATGATGAGGCATTGACGATTTTGAGTTCCTGTCTGTATGTAAGCAATCACTGCTGAGACTGATATAGATATGTGTATACTGTTTTAAGAATGAGAAATGTCCTTTTAAGGAACATGAGGACTGTAGCAACTAATACCAACCAATAAAAACAACGCCTTGATCAGTGTGATCTTAATGCAAGACGTACAATTAACTAGAAACACCTGCAAAACATCAAATGTTTTGTGCAGGCTGTTAAAACCAAAAATGTTGAGAGTCATTCAGTGCACACTACATTGACCCAAGCCAACTGTAATTGCAGCATAAAGTCTTTATTTTCCTGTGAGGTAATGCCAAATTAGATTTTTTTTTTAATCTGAAGTATAAAACCTTAGACCAATCAGCAATCAATCCCATGTGGGATATACTTTAATATCCTACAAGATGCATCAGCCTCAGCTTTTTTTTTTCATCTGCAGCTTGAGCTTTCATCTGCCCGCCTTTCAGTTCACCTGCCGCAGGGACCAGGATCACTGACTAAAGTCACACTGTCTCAGAGCAGCTTCGATCTCATGTAGCCCTCGAACCCCACTTGCGTTAACCTCCATAACGCCTCGTGCCGCGGCTCACACGTGGGGACCTACTCACACTGCGATCCTTGCCGATGCATTGTAAATTAATCACAGTCTGCTGTGGAACCAATCTCTCTAATCTTTTCTTTCCAACATCCATTAAAATCATTATGATGAGTGGTATCATAACAGTGGTGCTGCATTCTTGTATTTTTGCAGTAATGCAACATAATGAAAAACGAATAATAATAAAGCATTTGTATAGTATTTGACATATTGTGTGAGCAAAAGAAAGCCATGCAATAAACATGCAAATGCTTTATTTATTTCAACCTCTAGGTCTTGCATGCTCTTTAAAGAGTTATTTGTTTGTATGCACTTTGCTAATGCTACAGAACCAATGTCAGCACTCACAGCTGTTTACTTTCCAGTTTAAGTAAGATTTTTGAGACATTGTTGTGTTAACAAGAAAAGAGGTGATATCAGTGGTAACACTGTGCGGCCTTACTTCATCAGCACACACTGGACACGACGGTGACTCGGTTTCAGAAAATGACAAGATGAGCTAATCCGGTATATGCTAACTTGAGCAAAAAAACCTCAAGTCTGATGGTGATGGTTTAGACTGGTATGAAAACGGCTGTTGATGAGACTTTGAAACCACTAAACCATTTCCTCCTGATCTGCAAACCACAGAAACTGACTTCTTTCTTTTTTAGAAACCAGGGCATCCGCTTTGACAATTTATTTCAGTTAGAAAAAAATTGAAACATATTGGTTAAAGAGTTTGTTACATCAAGGTAACGGAAAATGGAAGTAAAAGCTGTTTTTAACAAATAAGCAACAGGGACTAAAGAACTGAAGAGTTGAACTTGACACCTTTAATGGGAGGCACAAACCACAGGAATATGTATTATATTTGATCTACAAAGTACTTAAGTGTTAAGAGAGTTGTAGTTAACACCATCATTTATAAAGACAAGCATTGGGGAGCCATTAGGCTTGTCTTGTATTTGACTTTGTGAGTAGCGGTAGGTTTAACAACACACAGGAGCACCGAGCAGGTGCCAGAGCGATTATTCTACTGGCCCTTTAACCACAAGCCACATTTCTCATGTTAGCATCACACACACACACACTTGCACACGCACGTACAGACAGGCATGCACACGGAGAAGAGAGGTGACAGAGCAACCCACCCACATTCAGCCAATGTGATAAGATATTCTGCATGACAGCTGTGGGTACAGAGAGGAAAAAGAGATGTCAAGGGATTGGCTAAATCTAGTCTGCTATAGGCACAGAAAACATAATAAATCCTATTGGCTTATTTTTTTTATTTTTTATTCTTTTTAAAGAAAAAAAGCATCTTCCAAAGCCTCTGCCTGCAGCTACTTCAACTCCAATTTTCGGACCCCGCAGTAGAAACTAAGGGCACTTCGGTCAAAATATTGTCTCCAGAGGGCAAGTTGAAACACTGCTTGTTGCAGCAGGTGTAGTAACACTTCATGCCAACTCACAGGATCTAAAAATCCTCCCTCTGGTATATTTAGACTGTTCAAAGTCAATGTGTGATATTCAGTTTATTCCAATCCCCCTGACCCACTGTACTTAAACTACTCCAGTTTACAGTTGTTGTTGTTATGTCATCCATGAATGTTCTCCAGGTTCATAGATGGAAAAGAAGCCTTTTAAATAAATACTTGGCTGAGGAAATTCTCCCTTTGAAACCGAGTTTCAACTGTAACTGGACGTAGAATTTAACCAAGAGAATGGAAATTCTAAGTAGAGGAAATCAAAAATAGTGCACAAGGGGCTGTGGGTTTGTTCTTAAAGACTAGTGCAAACAGCAGGCACACAGTTTGCAGGTATAGAGGGATTAAAGAAATCCATGAATCAGCATCTTCTGAATGTCAGTCATGAATGTGTGTATGATGTCCACTTTAAGCTGCAACATGCCCTCTCCAATGTAACCATCCTAAAAACACCTGATCCACTACCACCAAGAAATGAGACACAATGCGATAAGACCCACAGCAAAAATAGTTACTTCAGCTTCATGAATATTGATGGCAGTATCACGGGTCATTGATATATGGAAGGTATGAGTTGATGAGTGAGTATAAATTCACAATTGAACACTTGAAAGACAAAAGCGACACCCCATCTGGTATGTGCATATAGCAGAGAAGAGTGAATGTCAGTGAATGAGATTGTGCTAATTTATTCTATTGACTTTGACACAGTGGATAAATCATCTGTGACTGACTCCAAACATCACAAGGACATCTTAATAAAACCTCTATGTTAATTACTTTGCTGTTCATAAAGCCACTTGACTAAACCTGATCTCCCTGAGCCAACAAGGTGTATGCAACACCTTGAACACCTGACTAGAGACTGTCCCAAAGTGTGCACCTATGTCATCATCTTCACCAAGTTTAAAACTACAAAGACACACAAAGCAAAGAGGATGTATGGAGACAGAAGGTGCAGGTGTTGGGCTGTGGCCAGGTGGAGGCTCTGCTACAGGAAACGGGTATAAACTCTCACAGATATGAACTGACACGTCTTCAGTGAAGGACTGAGCCCATCTGCTGAGAGATCATGAGGTAAGACGCTCTCGTGTTGCTTCGCTTCGGAAACCCGGGCAATCAAACCTCCTCGGAGCGGCGGTAAGGAAACTGTGACTTCCTTCATGACAGTGGAGCAAATCGATTTCCAACTCACACGACGACCGAGAAGTGAAGAGATATGAAACAAGAGAACAAATGAGACTGCTTAACACAGCACAGGTTTTTCTGTTCCAAGAGGATAAATATAAACCTGCGCAGGCTTGTTTTTGATGTCGACTGCAGCTACCTAAACCCAGCCAGACTGAAAGGTGTACCGTCGGATCTATTGCTTTCCATCCAGCTCCATTACAGCTGAATTCTTTATTCTGCTGCCTTGTGATGACTTGATTATTGACTGTCTAGAAGGCACTCGCTTTTTTTTCTTTCTTTTTTTTCATACTGGCAGCAAAACCTTAACTTTTTATCTCCAAAGTTGTAAATTTGGCAGCGTTTATGAGATTTCTGCATTTTTCCAGCTGCACAGCCAAGGTCTTCCTGTTGTCTGTTCTTAGTTGCTGAATAAGATGAATAAGAAATAAATACAGTGCACCATTAAAAGCCTGAAGTGGCCCAGGAATAAGCAGCTGTTTTCTTGACAGAGCTGCGCTGCGTTTCCGTATGATTGTGCCATACTGCAGGAAACTATTTAATGCAACTGTCTCTAAAGTCACACGTATCATACAGACAGTCTACTGAATCTCCTGAGGCACAAAACTCACTCTATTTAAAGGGTTAGTGTGGGATATTTCATGACAAATAAAAACCTGTTTTAGACAATTTATGATAAATGTTTAAGTGTTTAAGCATCATTCAGAATATTTGTGTGTAGGAATACAGTTGTTATGTTGTCAAGACAGTGTTGTTGTGATGTGTGATTAATCTTTTTGAGATTGGACTTGAAACATTTTAAACATTTAACTGTACACTATGTTTTTCACAGTCATCTTTTTTGCATTTTGTCACCATAATGATTTATGCA
>OMNW01009463.1:0-25892 GCA_900303245.1 Selene dorsalis
CAGGCACTGCCCAGGAAGACCGGCGACTCCATGGTCCCCTGAAAGCCTGTAATTGCGGTCATCTTCGATATTGACTTTGTCATTTTTACAGCTCCTCTCGATGGTTCTCATGAGCACCCTGCCAACAGAGCCTCATTGGAGGCAACGCAGTTAATGGTTTCAGACATTTACTCTCTGTGCCCTGCTACAATGTCAATGCCAGAACTGTCTGTGTGTATTGTGAGTCTGTCCGTGAGTGTGCGTGTGTATATTGGAAATGGCTGCCTCAGTTATTATCAGGGTAATCCTGAAATTGGAGACAGTATTAGAGTTGGGCATGTCATTCAAGGGCGGGATCCGGCCTGTGTATTGACTACCGTCGCTTCCAATTAGACAAAACATTTCCTCAAAGCCTTGCAGATCGAGGGGACTAACACACTCCTTTTTGGATGATCACCACAGACAAACAGGCAGTTATGAGCTAAATGAGATCTCTAGGTAATTCTGAGAATATAGCTTTGTCCTCCCTAACCTCCACTCTCCTCCCCGTTCTCCTCCTTTCCCCTCCTTTCTCTTCCTCACCTTTGGCCCCAGCTGTTGTTTTCCCATGAATCCTTGTGTAATAGGTGTGGATATTAGCCTGGTCAGCCCAGTGTCAGGTGACAGTGCGCTCAGCTCTGGGCTGCACAAGACTGCAGGCCTGTCACTGTGGCCCCTCTAGACGCGGCTGATGGAGTAATTTGTTTTTGCACATTAATTCAATTCTGTCCCCAGACCAGGGTCGGACACCTGCTTTCCATTGCGGTGGAGCACTGGGAGGAAGGCAGCGGGGATGGGGTGGGTAAAGGGCTAACTGGGCCACCTGCCGATGTTATTACAGTAGAGCGGCACCCAGAAGAACACACATATGCACACTCCCACACACACACACACACTCACACCCGTGAAACTTTGGAAAGTTATTCATATTCTTGTCTTCATGTTTCTAATAAATTACACAAAACCGCCTCGGATGACCTCGTGTGCGCTCACGTCGCGCTTATATTACATAATTAATTAGAGATATTCATTTAGTTCTGTGTAACGTGTGACTTCTCTAGAAACAGGCCGTCCAGGCTCACACATGTTTGGTTAACCTTTCAATTCTTCATGCGGTGCTGTAACTTTGTGAAGTGGATGGATTTTACTATTACAGCGGCGCACTGAGGCCACCTCGCTCGCCAGTTGTAGAAATTCCGTCAGTGATTTCCGCTGGTGGAGGTGAGGAGAGCTCTGGCTCCACCACTGTAACAGTCAGGCTATTGTTAGGCCTTGCTCACCCATGTGGAGTGTGATGGGACGGGACGGGGTGGGTTCAGCCCTACAGTACACTGCCCCCCAGTGCTCAACGTGTCCCTGTGCCAACAAAACATGACTGAAATCAGAGCCACGGTCACCTACTGTTCACTGATTCACTGACTGTTTGACAATCATCGCTGCAACCTCAGATTTCCTTTGACACACACACACACAAGCGCAAACACATGGACGTTCAAAGAAATGCATGCCTCTGCACTTGCAGCGACACACACACACACTCACACGCGCACTGCGGAGTCACACAGGAATTACACATTAGCATCTATTAGATATGGATCTGTGCATCACCCGTAACCTGCAGCTAGAAATCCAATAGCCAGTTAAATGATTGAAATCTGGCATGGCCGGCTGCCCAGCAGAGATGTGTGCGTACGTACGTGTGCATACTTTTGTCTATGAGCCACAGTGGATGTAACTGTATAACATATTACTGCTTGTAGGCCGCTGCTCATTAAAGGTCCTCAGGTGACGCAGAACCAAAAGGTGTGAAACACAAAGTTGTGTTTTTAATCAGGCTGTCCAGAGGTGTCAAATTGGGACACTTATGCCTCAAATGAAGGTTAAACTTTCACACTGTGTGGATTATTTGCATGCTCCTACACTGTAGAGACATGGTGGATATGAGCGAAGGCAGAGATTTTTATACCTGCTGTTTATGCAATCAGCAGATACTTCTAGAGGCACGTAAACTGCGGTAAGCTGAGAGTTACACAGATTTCTTCCCATTACAAAATATTCCACCATACAGTGCTGTTCAGTTCAGACTTTACATTATGGGGCCCAAGCTCTATAATCAGTAGCATCAGTGAATTGTGCAGTTTCACAGTCAAGGACATCAAGATTTAAAATGCATTCAGCCTGTCTGCCTCTCCTTTGAAGCTCCTATAGTATATACCTTTCTCTTCTCAAATAAGGTAAATAGGAAACCAAACGCTGATGTAATGTGTTGCCTACTCTGCAATCAGCCCACTTACTACTGGGACAAACCCAATCAAAGCCTGCCTGCCTGCCTCCCAGATGTAGCCTCTGTCCTAAGCCCCCCGCTTGTTTAAGAAAGCCCTGTCCTGGAAGTAGGTTTTGCAAACCAAGGCTTCCCCTGGAAATGACCAATTAGGGGGTAATATGGACCTGGTTTCCTCCGTGCCAGTTTGAATTGGTGTGCTGGCGCTATAATGTGATACGATCTGAGAGATACATGGATGGAAGTGGTTTGGAGTAGCATGAAATGCCCCCCAACCCCCTCTCTTTCCCTTCTCCCTCTCCACCCTCCAGGAGTAAATTGGAGTACATAATTACTGCAATACCATGTGAGCCTAATTGATTACTTTTCCCCCTTGGCCACTGGCAGCGGATTGTGTGTCTGAACAAATCTTTAGTGACCACACATCCAGTTCAGGTTGTGCAGATCTGACGAGGATGTAATTTCAGTACCTCTGTTTCTTTTTCAAGAACCCTCTTCCACTGGTGGCGTAGCTATGGTGCAGCAGATGATATGACCTGTTGTCCAAATTAGATGAGGCCAAAACGTACAATATTGAATTTATGTCCCAATTTAAGACAATTTTTAAAAGGAGCATACTTTTCTATACAATAAGCCCATGAATAATTCAAAACCAAGGTTGAGAAGATTGAATTGCATTTTAAAAAATATCAGTTTAAAATGATGATTTCTGTAACAAATCGCGATATTAAAAACATTCATACAGTCTGGATCCATATTTCTGTACAACATCCATATCTAGGTGTATACCGCAGCATGTCTGCCTTTGCTCAACTCTGAGGGAAGATAAGGGGCAGAAGCAAAAAAATGGTTTTACCTCCTGCCACCAGGCCTCAAGAATGTGTCAGGCATGTGTTCAGACAGCTGTCTCGTCAGGACCCCGGCCACCAGGCCCCCAGCACCTGGCCCTGAGCCTACAGTGCTGGGGGATTCTGGCTGGTGGCGAAGGTAATGAGGCAAATCTCCTACTCCCATCTCTCTTACACATACAGTCATGACACGGACGCTGATGCATGCGTGATTTCACACAGGCACAAGTCCGTGCATACTGTTTATACACACATGCACACACATACACACACACACGTGCACATCAGAGACCTGTGGAGTAGCCTCAGCTCTTTAAATGGGGGGGATGAATGCATAGGAGGTGTAGGATTTTATCATCCCCCAAGGTATTATAACAAAGATTTTAAGGGTTTTGATGGATTGCTGCAGCTTCCTGTAACCAGTGCAAGGTCTGACTCTGTAGCCTCAAACAGTGACTCTTGTTACCATGACAATGACATCATCAGGCCTGTGCTGTCATCCCTGAAGAAGAAGTGAAAAGAGCTCAGCTTTGTGAATCTCATCAGCCCAGCTGTACGCCGTCCAGCCAGGATTACCCACTCCATCCCAAACCAGAGAGGCTTTACCTCATACCAGTTTAGCTCAACTCAGCGGTTTTCAGTGAGGCCTGTTCCTCTCAGCTCAGCACAGCCCTGGCCAGATTATCTCAGATCAAGTCAGCTCAGTCCAAAACAAATGTAGTCATTTTTAACTCTTTCACCCAATCAAGACGTACCTGTCCATAAGCCCCGGCTTGTTTGAGATTACTACATTCTCGTCCACGTACTAGCCCAGGCTCATTAAACCCAGATTACTCATCACTTTTCAGGTCAGGTTTACAATCCTGAACATGGCACAACAAATCCAACTGACAACAAACGCGTCCCACCGCTTGTTTCGACTACAAATTATGTTTACAAGGGCGATCCTCACAACTTTGACTGCCTTTTACTGCACGTCACTCTCAAACAGAACCAGACTTCAAGTAACAGCAAATAGTGAGAGCTGCTGCACGGTCAGAGTCGTTTCACACCCTGATTGAGTTTCCATTTGAAGTCGGATCCAAGCCGCCTAATGTCCTTTAAATGTTTTTTCCTAAACACAGCAGCAGTAGTCCTCCTCGCCTTGGAGCAGCTTCAAACAGCTGTCGGCACAACCTTGTTGTTGCACGTAGTCAGGAGAGTGAAAAATCCCCCCCTGCCCAAACAGGACATTATGATTGAGGCTTGTGGCTGCTGTAGGAGATAGGAGAGAAACCAAGGCCCAGTGTTGATGTTATTGGTCTGCTTTCATCTTCTAATTAACACAAAGAATGATGCTCACGCCTGACCACAGGTGTTTGGATCAAGACGGGCTTTAAATGGAGTTACTGTGAGTGTGGAACGAGAAAGGCAAGACTGACAAAACAAGAGTGAGAGATGTGTAATGGGTTGATGCTGAAGGGACTTGGGGAACTTGCATTAAATTATGGAAGTGAAGGGGAGGGAGACAAATTGCAGTGGTGTGAGAGGATCGGAGTAACTTTCTGGCAGGATTTTCGTACAAGAGAAATGAAGATGAACTCCCGATTCTCCTGGATAAGAGAACACACTCAGTCAAAAGTGAGAGGACAAGTTAAGAAGACCGGACAGCGTATATAAGTTGGATCAAACACACTGGAGACAGAATGGAAGAAGCAGTTGTTATGCCGATGAGATGGGAGTTTGGAGACAGTGGTTAAAAGTGATGACTTGGAGAAAAATGGACCTTGAAGGACTTGAGTCAGCACAGATACACAGTGGGAACAGCCATGTTATGGACTTGTTTTGGAACATCCCACCAAAAGGACAAGCCAGGAGTCAGGACAGGCAGACATGGTTACATCGAGTCAAGGAAAAGTCCCTGCTGCCTTCCCATGGACCATTGGACTTGATGAAGTGATTCTAAATAGCTGCTTTATTCCTGTGAATGCCATCATCTCATTCTGGACAGATGGGTGCTTATAGCAGCTCAGACACAGTGGAGGAACAACTGGGAGGGCTGGTTGTTCCTTGCTCATGGTTCAACAATGTGTATGGGGTTGATTACATCAACTTTTTTTTTTTTTAAGTTGCACTTTAACTTTCCACCACTAGATGTAAGTGTTGCACCAGCTGTTTTCCAGATCGCCCCCCCTTCTGGTTTCCCCTCTGCCCACTGAATTCAAGGTGGAGCGAGCAACATCTTTTCAAATTGACCGTGTTTGGCTTCTCTAACCGCGTTGTCAAGGCCCGGGGTGTCTGTGGGTGTTGATTAACAAAACACACTGCAGGAAAACTGGGAGAGAAGGAAAGGCATGACGGAGGGAGAGGGTGAATGATCATAAAGAACAAAAAGGAAAAGGAGTGTGCAAACGAAGGGAAAAGAAAGTGAGAGGGTGGAACTGGGAAACATTTAATTCGTCCACAAATCATCATTAGTTTTCCTTTGTTCTTGCCCACTGGCCCACAGCTTCTGGCACATGTGGGCGTTTCCCACCAGCTATGTGTTAAGAGTTTCTATTAGATGTTAAACGTGAAGTAGAGCGTGTTTGTTTACACCAGGTGGAAATGACCCATTTAGGCAATCAGTGTATCAGTGTATCCTTATAAGTGTTGGATGACTGTGAGAACATGATTACTTCACCCACCACCTCCCATTTAAGGAAACAAAAGTTAGAAAATTATTGAGAAGTGCCACCCACTGCTGCACGCGCTGTCGAGTACACTAGCCCACATCATGAAACTGTATAGTTTGGAGCACAATGACTTAATTGTCCCCCTTTGTTTGGAACAAACTAATGTTAGATGAGGAGCGACAGCAACGACAAGTAATTGAAGAAAAATGTTCTTTTTACACTTGAGGAACTTGGGTGTGTTAAAGCTCATTAGAAAGAGATGGGAGTCTTATCTAATCCAGCAGAGCTCCAGTCTCCGACAGTAAGGTGCCCTCTGGATAGCAGCTTTATCATTTTGTGAGAAATGGACAGTGACTAACTGCTGGGGGTTGACACTGTGATTCCTTCTGTTCAGAACTGTTTACTTGCTGTAGTTTCTAAAGGTCAATTACTGGTTTCTATCTGCACGGTAGTTATTCATCTGAGCTGACTAAGGTCAGGACAGACAGATAGAGGAGAGCACATGTACATGGAAGGAACCAACAAAAAAATAACATGTGATTGTAGCTTTAGAAAAAGAAAAAGTTCTGTATACATGCAGACTCATGAATCATAGGAGTACAATGCAATGAGTATTTAGATTAACATACTAATGTTTGTTAATTAGCGCTGAACACACTCATTGACAACTTAGGTTGATGGGAATACCATCAGTTTTACAGGTATTTGATCATAAACCAATATACTGGACAAAAAAAAAAACATGACAAAGATAAAGAGGTGGTACTATGAAAAGTCAAGGAATAACCAAATTGTTATAACTCATCCTGAGGGTGAGCTCAGTGTGTGTGTATCAAATTCCATGTTAATCAGAGACATTTCACTCGAGGTAACTCTGTTTCTGCCAAAAGGAAAAAATCCAAAAATCACTGAAGCCTTGAGGAGACGTCATATGAGAAGCATAAATGTCAGCGTAAAAAATAAAAGAAAAAAGAAAAAAAGATCTGTTTATCCTTCCAGTAGATACTGAGATGTTTAACTATGAATAAAAAACAATGAAAATACAATCAAAGGGTCATTATAATTCATCCTAGGCGGGCCACGGATATCTGCACCAACTTTCATATTTGCCAGATTTTCCTTTAACTCCATCTAATGGTTGTTGAGAGATTGAGATTGCGAGAGACCCGCGTTGGCCTCCATGATGACAACGCAGCTAAAAATAGAGTTCATCCTTGGGGAGAGAGTTTCAGGGATCTTGGACCGATTACATCAAGGTGATAGACTTTCAGGCCTTCATAAGCATCACCGGGCCTGTTAAAGCCACACAGCTCTGCACCACGCTGATACACACTAAAGCTGCAGGGCCTCTGAATGGATTACCAGCTGGACTGTTTACAGCTATATACACAGCTACAGGCAGCCATAAGAATGAAGATCCTGTTTTATGGCAGACACATTTTAGTTTGTATAGTTGTACTCCTTTTGTTTTATTCTGGGTTTCTGTGTTAATGTGGCGATAAAATGAAGTGCATTTTGAGAGTGTGGTTTGGACGAGGAGAGAGAAAGTCTATTTAAAGAGGGTAAATTAGACTGCAAACAAATGAAAGAACAAAATGACTGTTGGTGGTCACATTGCTGACCGTGCCACAAATCAAAAACAACATTAACTTTGGGGATTTTAACCTCTCTTTCTTTTCTTTTTTTTAAATCCTCTCTAAATCTTGTAACGTACAAGCATGCTTGAGGAGTGCATTAGTGTGACTGTAATATATACTGAGAGCCGGAGTGTGAATGAAAGCAATCTGTGGATTCACACCTCACCTGTAAGTGATTAAGTTTGTATGTGTTGGCTTTATGTGTGTATGCTCATAGTGCTCCTAATGAAGCATCATCATGAGCCCTGTGTTGACTGACTATACCCCTGTAGGTCTGCATCACCATTTGAAGAAGAGAGACTGTGCTAAAGCCAATGAGGAAATAATGTTGATGTCCCTGCGTCCAGAGTGATTTGATGGCCTGACAGCTGAACGGACACCTCCTGTTCAGTGCTGACCTACAACCTGTAGCAACTCCATGACACCATTTACACCATTTACACCATTACACGGTAATCAGCTTTTAACTCAACGTCATGTTAGCTCCCTCGGGCTGGCAGGAGCTCAGCAACATGAGTCATTCCTCTGACACAGTATATGCAAACAGATATGTTATATATATGTAAATATTATTCATCTCTCAGACTTACAGACAGGTCATCTTACATATCATATAGGATTGTACCAATCTTTTAAGTCTCTGATTTGTTAGATATGTACATTAAATTTGAAAGTCCAATGAGCTGTCACAACTTAATGTGGCCCAGGTAAAATAAAATAGTAAGAAGTGACATCAAAGAATATGGTGTCAGCAAATGTGGGAAAAAAAATGACTGATGCAAATCTGAAGTTCATTTTTTTACTTTAACTTTTAACTTTGATGTCTATTTGTAATGTGTAATTTTGCTGTCATTTATTGCCTTGTCTTCCTGGCATCCACACCTCTCACACTCGGTGTTGATTGACATCTGATGGCACCGGCCTGCAAACATGGCACGTGCAATTCTGGGTAGAAATAGAAGCTGCTTATGAACTAAAAGTGTTTTACAGCAAGAGTGCAGTCAGCAAACATGTACACTGGATAAATGTGACACTTCTTACATTACCACACTACATCAGATTCCTATATGATTACTTATCAGCTGAGGTGTGTATGCAACACCAGAATGTATTTTCCTCTCGCTGAACCACACACTGAAATACTACATACTGTATATTACACCACACTGATAAGCAGTGAAGCATGGTCATGTTAGGGTTACACCATCCATAAAAGAGACATAAACCACTGTGTGAAACTAAAAACACAAAAACACTCCTTTAATGCATCACTACATAACACTTTTCACAGTGCCACCACTCACATACCTGCCTCTTACCATTACACTCATTCTTCTTTGACCTTGGGTGACTATAGATACAAAATAGTGTCTGTGTTATAGCCTTTTATAGAGTCACACTTGTGTGAGAATAAGGAAAGGACGCAGGCCTCCCTGTTGACTATAATACACCTAAACAATTGCTGTCATGGTCTGGAAGATTCTTAGAAAGTGTGACATTCAAATCCATTGTGTCGGCACCACACGGAGATGCTGGGTGGAAACCCTGCATGTTTCTTTTTTTTTTGCAAATGTCAGCTTTCCAGTAAGAGAAATAGCTTTGTTTTAAACTTGACAACCATCTATGTTTCATTCAGTTAATGCAAAAAAGTCTGCAGGCTGCTCATGGGTCCAGCAGGTTGTTACATTTTCTCAGGATTTGAGAACAATTAATTTTTTATTTATCTTGTTCATAGACACATGCAGATCCACACAACAACTTCAGTGTTCACTCTAATCAACAGCTTCTTTTGAGGTTGCTCAGGGGGGGGCTTTAAGGGGGAGTGACACTAAAAGTTTCTGACCCGGCGAAAGCAAGACTCCAGATAAATCAGGTCAAATAAAGGCAGAGTGCTAGAGACTGGGGAGGAGAAGGTGGGGATCAGACAGGGAGAGGGGGAGGCACATCACGGTCGGGGATGGTTGCAAAGTGATCGCATAGAGGAAATGGAACAAATACTAAAAGAAGGTGAGGTGAACAATGGGAAATAAAATAGGACAGGGCAGCGGAGGAATTAAGGTAGAAAAGAGGTGAGTCACTATAGCCCTCCCTAACTTCACCTCAACACTGTTGCCTCTGGTAGAGAAACCAGCTCACTGCAGACCAACTCATTTCACGCAAACAAAAGCAACTAGACTTTAAAATCAGGTCAAACAGTAGGCAGGGTGTGGGAGGGGAGTAGGAGACTATTATATATACTGTATATTCCCTTGAATAGATACGAGCCTGCTGCAGTCATGCTGTCAGGCTTTCTGAGGTCACTTTATAATTGTAACGATAAGGATTAGTCAAACAGCTCTTTTCACTGACCCTAAGCTATTAACAATCTTAATTTTCTCTGAGGGACATTCATTATGCTCTCGTGTTAAATATACACCTACTATCTGCTTGGTAGGTTTTCAAACACATTTGACATGATGCTGGAAAATGTCCTCTCATTTTTATACTACTGCAGTTGTTCCACTTTTAACTTCGAAACTCGGGTTGAATGCTAAACAATCTGCGAACGATTGTTGTTGTTTATTGCGCTATTATTATCTATTATGTTGTGCATAACACTCTCCTCAGAGCAGCTTTAATCAAATATCAGCCAAGTTAAATAAAAAGAACCCCTGAACCTCTTAACCATTCCTGCATGTTTTGTACTTGATAAAAGCTTTATTAACACGTGACTCATTTTCAGCATGGACAAGTGTTTGTACTACAGCCAAAAGTAGAGCCTCTACCAAATGTGCTGCTGCAGCTGATCCAACACTGACCTCCCTCCCCTTCATCACATTACATCATTTTATTAGCTGGGCTAAATTAACAACAACTTAGAGCAAAAAAAAAAACTCAGGCTGATGGCTCCTGAGGCACTCCTGATCCGGATCAATAGAAACGTGTTTAGATGGTGCCTGTGCCTTCACCACTTTCCTTATCAAAAATAAACACATGGCACAGTCTTAAAACGTCACTGGAGAATATTTTCTAACGGTTTTTCATGAAAAAAAAAGGTATTGGAGGTGATAAGCAATTTTCTCTGAGGCAGAGCTGTGTGTGTGATTTTATATGGTGATACTATACACCAGGACAAACATGTAGAGCTGTGAAGCCAAAATACTGGACTGACTGCTAACATGAAGCAGTACATGTACAGAGTGCACTTTAATTTCATTGTGCAGAGAAAGCACCAAGTCTGACAAGAAACCGTACGAGGCCATAAAATGTTAGAATCAGTTCCATCACCAGTAAGATACTACTCAGACACACAATCTATTAATGCTGAAGATGACAACAACATAACTCTGATCCCTGCAACCTAAGCCAAGTGCTGACCAGCCATCCTTCTCCTGCTGTTGTATTTCAACAATGCTTTAACTTTTGTTGGGTATTTAGGCCTAAACGTTTTGTAGGCTTGTTTATAGTGTTAAAGAAATAAAACAGAAGCAGAAACGCACACCACAGGAATTGTTTATTCATGCACTACATGGACATTTGTGACAGTTGCTCAGTGTGGAAACTGGCAAAAATGGGTCTGGATAAAGAAAACGTAATTATATAGGTATTCATTTGTGGCTGTTATTGGTAAATTAGATTGAACCTTCTGATGCACGACGCCCTCTTGTGGTAGAATCTAAAAAGGTGATCTATAGGCTTTGGGATCGCCACATCTAAAAATAGACTTTCTGTTTTCAACAGCCAGAAGTTTCTTTTGATTGTTTCAATTTCTTCAAGTTTCTGTTCCCTACAGAAGAATCAATCACTTTGCCACAACATTGTAATTACAAATAATGAATCTGTCAAGATAACATTAGTTAACACAAGCAGAAAGCAGCTTATTTTCAATTTATGAATTTCATATTAAAACTAGACTGGTCAGCATTTGTGCAACCACAGATAGCGGTTATTTTGGACACAAGACCTGGCCTGTGAGGTAAAAGGGCCCTGGAGTCAAATCAGAAACCACTCCAAACAATCTCACTGTTGAAAGTTTGCAGAAGCAAGAGGCTGATCAGAAAGCTGTGGAGGAGATGGCATGCACACTCAAACGTATTAATCATCCATTTTATGAAATAAGTGCATCAATAAATCAGTTGCTGAAATGTAAGAAGTTGTGTTTTTATTAACCTTTCGTTGAATGTTTCATGAATGATTGATGTAAACGTTGGCAGTGGTGAGCTGCCTTTACACATGAACTGCTTTTAGAGGCTTTATATCATATTTCATGTTGGACTCACTCCAAAAATCGACTTTTGCGTATTATATAACACGGTCTATGAAAGTTTCGCTGTATGCACATGTATTTCACAACTTCATGTGTGGTCACAGGTTTTTGCAAAGTTCAATGTGATGTCCAAACAAGTCAGATGGTCCAAACTGTAAAGGAGTTTTTGTTTCTGCTACATATCAAGCGTGAGCATTAACAGCTGTTTACCTACCAGTTTTGCCAGAAGCCTCAACCCATCGTTGTGTTGACAAGAATTCATCTCCAGGGCAGCGTAAATGCTTCAGTGACTCAGTAGTGGCAAGACTTGTAATTTCATTACAAGAAAATGAGTGGAAGATGCTTTCCAAGGACAGAGTACAATGAAAATGGCCTGAGAATTTTCATTGACCTCACCATGTCTGTTTGACCAGACTTGGATGACTGTGCTGGATCTGACACTGGTGCCTGTCAGTCAAATGATAAATCAATTGATTGCTATCTGCAGTTTTTTTTTTTTTGTCCCTGCCTTATATTTCTTGGCCCATTGTCCTGAACTCCTGCCAATCTTCCCTTGATGTTTCCTTGATGCTACGCTGGTGAGTAAACAGCTGTTAATTCTAACATCAGTTATGTATCAATTGAGAAACTTAAATTAACAGTACCCTGTTAATAAATGCTTATTCCATGTGCTGAATTTAGTGTGACGGAATTACATAAATATTTTCTTATAAGGAGCTTGATACCTGGAACAATTTCTTATCTTTGGCTCCTGTGTCCTGAATGCTGCCTATCTCTATCCTGTTGTTTTGTAGTGAGTGGGCAGCGTGCAGCAGTGAGTGTGTGTGGGTTTCGGTGGGCAGGAGCACTGCTGACGATACTGATGCTACTCTGTATGGAGGTATACTGAAGGTTTAATAAAACAGTCTCCAGCGTTGGTATTGTGGAGCATGATTGCCTCTCATCATGTCTGTTTATAATAATACCTTGGTGGAATTTTATCTCACTAGACAAGACCTGCAGCATTTTGAAAATGTCACCATATTGCATTTGGTACACATCAATGAAAACTCAGGGAACATTTAGCTTGACCTTAAATGTTTTTGTGCCTGCATCCATTTTACTGCTGTGAATGATCCAACCAACATCTCTATACCTGGAGACATGTTTATCATTTATCTAAGAAGGGTACTTCATTTTGTGCCTTATTCATTTTTTCGTACTTAGAACAGTGGGCATTGTGTATTTATCTTGAAAATAAGATGCTGGAACACTGTTAATTTCTCATTTGGCTTAATAAAGGCATCTTAATTGTTCTATGTCCATGTCCTATGGGCTGCAGTTGCAGTCACAGTCAATGCAGACACCGGCAGACAAAGTTAATCGCGGTCACACACAGGCTAATAACAGATGGTCAATATTCCCTTTCCCATCCAGTCATATGCGAGGAGCGCTGAGAATAAAAATATTCAGCTCCGAAGCAAACCTGCACCTGCAGCTTCCTGACCAACCACACAGAAGGGTCTGTGGTTCACATCACAACAAGCACACTGATGTCCAACAATAAAATGTGTCACATCCTGCACTGCCCACAATCAGCACCGACAGACGACTAACCTTCGCATCCTTGGCAGAGCTAACAGTCAGACAGTCACACGTTTTGTTTATCTATCTGTTTCTACTCAGAGACATAACGTCACCCATTTTCTTCAACGGTTTGGTACAAACACTAGGTTGCTAACGTTACATTACACTCACAGCACCACTTCCAAGACAACAATACAGTATTTAGGCCCAGCACATCTGATAATAGAAGCACATCATACGCACAGCGTTTTACAAACAAAGTTACTAACCTGTCCAAGAGCAGTAGCTAAAGTAACATCCGTGTCCGCCATTAGTCCGACTTCTGCATTCAGGGCTCTCAGCGGAGGAAAAGCGACACCAATGGAAAAGCGCGTTTTCTCTTCTCCTTCGGTCCCTTTGTTTCTTTGATAGTAATCCTTCTGCTGAACCACCAGGCCTTTTCTTTCTTGTAAAATCCAATTTTGAACCGTGTCTTGGGCGTCTTTTGGAGTTGTCGGCCATATTTCTACCTGTTGCTAGGACACTCGCTGCGCCTCCTCCTCCCTTCTTGAGCGTTGAGGTAAAATGCGTCATTTCCTGTGCGCCAGCGCGGGAATGTCAACGGTGGACAAGAAATTCGAAACAACAAATACAAAAAAATACCGTGGGAGATTAGTGGATCTGAGATTAGTGGAGCTAATCAGTGTTTTCTCATTTAGTAATGACATAATTTTGTATGTACAATTTAATGGGCATATAAAAGTTACACACTATATAACCTCAGGTTAAACATTCAGTGAATTCACTTGAAGAGCTTGTTTAATATACCAAAGTGTGTGGTATTATCCCGTGTCTTAAAACTAGTATTAACATGTATTAACAAATATGATATTCAGATAACTCCTGGTCATCTTAGCTTAGCACAAATAAACAGCTAGCCTGGTTCTGTGATGAAGTAATAGCTGTGGACTCCCTTCTGGTTGCTTGGCAACCTCATGGTGATGACAGTATTCAAGGAAATCACTGCTGTTTTCACATTTTATTTCCTAAGTGGATTTTGGCTGTGTGAAATTACTACTACTACTTTTTCTTTCTTTCAGCATAGGCGTAATGCTTTACTGTAAGCCTACATACCATCATGCTGAAAGAAATAAAGATGCTAACAAGGGACCAATAGTGTTATATTTAAACGGCAAAATCAGTCTATAGTGTGTCATGAGTAGGGAACAGTGAATGACATGCCTTTTTTTTATTGAGTTATCAAGAAATAATTCAAACTAAATATGGCTATAGGCTACAGTGTTTGTGTGCATCTGTGTGTGTGTGTGTTGCATGCTGCCCTTTCTACACCTCACTTAGAAGACGGAGATTGAGGACAAGGTCCGTCTCTGTTTTGATGGCCTTCAGTCATGCTTCTCAGTCTTTTTGTGTTTGTGCGTGTATGGAAGAGATAGAGCTGTTTCATGACACTGGTCTGTTGCTTTGTGCTCACAGAGCCTCAGTGTTTTGTTTTGTTTTTGTTTTTTGTTTTTTTTGTTTTTTCTGGTTTGGAATTACAGCAATTAAACAAATAGAAAACCAAATGACATTTTAAGTCTCATTTGTTCAGACAAATTACATTTCCACCCTGTTGTTAAAGGATGCAGTGCAATATAATTTTCCTCTGTATTATGTGAACATTTAACGGTGCAAGTGCAGATCATCATTGGCAGCAGTGAGTCACTAATCACCCACCTGATGCTATTGAAAGTATTCTTTGAAATAAGCCTCATAAATTGTGAGAGACAGTCACTGATCCTTTGATCTGTTCAAAGTTCCCCAGGTAAAAGAGAGAGAGAAATGCATTTCATCAATTATACGGTATCTATAATTTAATAGAATGTTTTTTTTTTTTTGTGTGTGTGTGTGTGTGTGTATGTGTATGTGTGGATCACAATCAGCAGCCTAATTAAACATCAAAGCCAAATGATAATGAATTCATCTTCAGCACATTAGCCAGTTCTGTTCGAGTGGAGATGTGCAGGTACATTCAGACAGGAGTGGCTGTTGACTGGTTTATCCTAGTTTACTCTTGTCTGATGAGTGTGTCTGTCAGTTACCCAGCATGTGAGTTTTTCTTTTTTTTTTTTTTCCTTTTTTCCTTTTTTCTTGTATTTCCAAATTGCACATAATTATCAGCACAAGAATAATGCGACAAGGAAAATGCATTTTACTCAGACTTGTGTTTTAGGGCTGGTTTAGGTTTAATATGTCAGTTGATTGATGTTTTCTGCAACGTCTGATCTCAGTAAGTGCAGTGTAGTCAAGTTTAGAGACAAAGGGGCATACTGTAGGTCTAATATTGGATGGGGAAATAAAATTAGTTGCTTACACAGGGAACGCCGAAATGAAGCTGTGCCTTCAACTGACCTCTTGCTAGAACTTCCTGTCATCTAGAGCCCGTATGTATGGTAGCCACTTTGATTTGATATATTTCATTTATATGGTCACAACACTGAATCTCACCGCTGACTGACCACGTCATTATTCAACCTCACCTGTGACACAACCTCTCCACCCTTCTCTTTCCTGTTGGAGGCAGGCAGTTATAGAGCCAAAGAACCAATTACACCCCCTCCTGCAGCTCGCTGCGGTCTGTCTGGGCATCTTCACCTTTCTGCTCTCCATCCTGGCTGAAGACGTTTCGATTTTTCATTTGAACTAACGATGAAACTTTCTAAAAACAAAAAAACTCTACTTTTCTATTGTAACTTTTAAAATATGAACTCACAATGACACACTGATGATGATGCAAAATCATGTGCTTTCTGCTTTCAACATGTTTTCTCAAATCAGTGTGTTTACTTCACTATAAACTGAATGAATATGTCTGTCAAATATTTCCTTACAGAGCAAGTTATTAAAGTTGCTCCACAATACAGCCCAACTCTTCATCATCCAAAGTCCACAAACCTGAACAAACACAGATGGTTTTTTTTTCCAGCCTTCTAATATGACCCAATGGAGGGTCTTCGAAAATAGTGCCTCTAACCAGACCTGGGTTGTCATGGTTACAGTAATAAATGGTTATGGCTTATGGTTTGGTTTAGGCACAAAGACTGCACAGGTGTAGGAAAACAAGTAAGCACTTCCTTAATATTAGATTATCTTTGTTGTCATGGTTAGGATCATATCTGTGTTAGCTTTGTGATATGATAAATCACAGTGTAATTTTCTCATTTACTAAAGCATGTAATGTATAACGTGTAGGTAAAATGTGTAATGTGTTAAACCTCATCATCAGAGAAACTCAGAGGAGGCCAAGTGGAGTTTAGAAAGTGTCCAGAAGGTCATTCACAGGTTGGCCGTCCAAACAAAGCAAACAAAGCAGGCAGGGAGCTGGCAAGAGTCCATGAACCACAGTAAACGCACAGGGGAATGAAGACAATCTGGTAAGGAGGCATGTGAAGGAGGCATGTGAAGCAGAAACTCACAGGGATGACTAGACATGGACCCATGTATCACGATGTCGGACATCAAGGTGTCAACAGCTTGTGTCATCTCATAATAAATCAGTTTACCCCTCCCTCATTATATGAACATGGAGGTGTTCTTGAGCAAAGCTGCTCCCAAAGCCAACTGTGTGAATGTGCTTTGGGTCAAGTGTATATTGATATGTATTTAGACATGTGAATATTCTTGTGTATAAGTTTAATCTCCTCTATTTCCAGTCGACAGAGTTCAGCTTTATAAATACAGCACATTACTTGTACACAACCACTCTTCACACCCAAGTGTTATTAAACCTCCGTCTGTCCTTCCTGAAATGTATGAGGTCGTAAGTGAAGGGGTACAATTGTTGTTGTATTCAAGGGACCTGCAGCATGTTGAGAAAGTTCCCAGATTGTATAGAAGTTAAAATGAGTTGGCAAAAGATTTGGGCCTTTTGTGGTTCTGCTGTGAGCCTATGGTGTTTTGTTTTGTTTTATCTTAATTGAATTAACAAATCCTGCTCAGCTTAGTTGTCTCTAGGCCACTTACACTGACTCTCTAGCTGCCCCAGGAATGTTGATCAACCGTGAACTCATCATTATAGACTGTGATGCAAGTGAAGTGGGTATTTTTTTCTCACCACTGGTCTCTGTAGATCTCTGTGTTTGCACCATTTGTTCTTTCAACCTGAGCATACAAAGCTGAACAAGAATATGCTGATTGGAAAAGTTGTTGGCAATGAATTCAAGGCAGGTGCGACTTCACAGAACTCCTCTGTTTTTGAAATTGTATGAAAATTTCCTTTATTTTCATGAAGGCCATCATGTTTCATGATGTTCAAACTAAAGGCTTCAGATACAGTTTTGTACGAGCATAAAATATAATGAGAAGTAGCTGCAGGTACATGAGTGATGACGTCAATGTAGCGCAGCTTATATGCTTAAATGAGGGATTTAAAGCACAGTATTAGTATTTATTACATCTTTACAGACCCACAACATCAATAGTTCACAGCTGAAAAAAACTCCTCAGAGGACGGAAACCTCAGGAGAAAGAGTTCAAACAAACAGTCCTCCCTCAGACGGCGAGCTGCTCTGCAGGAGCAGGAGATGGGAATAATAATAGTAAAGCTTGTGTGGCTTGGTTCTGTTCAGTTGAGTCACTGGAGGTGAGAAATCTCATGTCGGCCTTTTCATCATAAAGGTCCTCTTAGTCCTCCTCCTCTAAGCCTTCCTTCATCGACCTCCTCCTCTCCCTCCTGCCCCCGCTCTCCTTCCTGCCCCTCCTCCACCTTACTGTGTTTTGGCTTTGTGGACAAAAGGTTCTTACTGAGGGCCAGGACGCTGGGCCCCTGTTCAAAGTTAAGAGGTGAAAGTTTCACATTATATTTTTGATTGTCATGACCTGACTTAAAGAGGAACTATGCAAGATTTGCACCTTTAACAGCTTCGGAGTAACTGTGATGCTTAAATGACTTGTTGTGGGGAGAATGGAGGCTCTCTGCCTTAGTAGCATCTCTTGGCTGAAAACCAACCTTGCAACATCAGAGCCTCCACCGAGCTGCATGGACTTTGTTCCTGTTCAAATGATAATAAAGAATCTCAAATTTTGATGATTACCCGTAGTCTTACTCGGTAATTCTCACCAGCGTTGTCATCAGTCAGTTACTGTCAGTTCTCATATCTCTGGATTCATTATCTTCACCAGATTGATGAGGATGTGTCAACAGATCAACAATAATGAAAAAGGCTGACAGTTCTGAAAATCTATCCCTGATGATCACTAATCCGTGAAAAATATCAAACAGTATTTACATAAAATACCAAATGCCTGTTATCTAATCAGACTGTGTCCTGTTCCTTCAGCAGACATGCATCTGGTTTATTGAGTGTCTCTGCTTTGAAAATAGCCTGTGTCCTCCTCCTCCTCCTCATTCTCCAACTGAAGAACAAATACAACAATCTAATATTAAAGGAGAACTATGCAAGTCCGGTCGCTTTTCCGCTGTTTTCCTAACCCTCCTCTCGGCCATGTGCATTTGTTTTCAATGAAGCCAATGAGAAAGCAATCCATGGAGCAGTGGATAACCCTCCATTCTCCCCACAACAAGTCATTTAACCATCACAACTACTCCAAAGCTGTTTAATTAAGGTAAAAATGGAGTATAGTCAAGGTAAAAATCCTGCATAGTTACTCCTTACAGCTTAAATACTTCTATGTGTCTCGGGCCTAGTTTACAGGCTGCACCATGACCCGGTCTCTCCCACAAGTCTCTGGAGCCCTCAGCAAATATTAAGGTGTCTCTACCTTTTCATTAAGCTGGTCTCTGTCCTGTTAAGTACGGCACCCCTGTGAGACATACTGCCTGTTTCCTCAGTTTCATGTTAGAGCGAAACAATTCAAACATAGCTAACACAAACACTGGAAGCAGGTAATTACAACAGATGGATAGACTAAGGGCCCTGGACTAGAAACTGAGCTGCTAGGGCTTATTAACCTCCACTTCCTCCCAGTCCCTGTACAGTTTACACAGCGCTGTTTTTACATGCAGCAGTACCTGGGCTCAGGCTGTGTGGTCAGTAAATAAAACACAAATTAATTTTCAAATATTGAAACTGGCATATGGGTGACATGGATGGACATGGATGAAAACCCTGTGCAGTCACCTGGTCACCCTACAGACTCTATTTCATTTGAGTCATTTACATAGACCAAAGACATGGAGCTCAGCTACAGGGTTACACAAGCAAAGCAACTGTTACTGTGTTAAACTGAGAAAATGTCTCCTTTAATTGAGTCCTGTAATTAGGCTCTACCCCGGGAGATGAACCTCTTTGTTTATCAGTGCAGTCAAAATGCACATGTACGTGCCCAGTCAGTGTAACACAGCATTGTTTTTACAGCTTTACTACCCTACTGAAGATTAGAGAAGAGCCTCTCATACTGTTGGTCGTTTTGACAGTTAATAACTGTAAAACAGCTCAATACACCAGTTGTAAACACAGCACACTGTAACTATATTGCAACTGTATGGTGTGTTGTAAACCATTCAATAAATCTTGATGTGCAAACAATGGTCCATTTCACATTTCTCTGTGTGAACATCTATTCTCCCTTTCAAAAAAAAACCTCATCATCCCAAATCCTGCTTCCTCTATCCTGTCGACTGAACTGGCTCCTGCTTATGTGGATGTGTAATACGCTCCTGACCTCCCCAGATGCCGCCTGCTCCTACTACTCTGATTTACACTCACCCAGCACTTTATTAGACACATCTGTGGACCCGTCTTTTACCTTTTAGGGGAAATGTTATCACAGGGACTTTGAGCTGCTGATCTCCTGGGATCTCAACAGTACGCTACAGCTTCACTGTAGAGTCTTCACTGAGAATGGTGCGAAAAATATGGGGTGAGCAGCAGTTGTGAAAACAGACACGTTTTGTTGATGAGAGAGGGTCAGAGGAGAATAGCCTGAGTGGTTTGAGCTGACAGAATGATTACAGTATCTCAGACAACTACTCTTTACAGCAGAAAAACATCTCACCTTGAGGGAGGTGGTCTACAACAACAGCAGAAGACCAGGTCTGGCTCCACTTCCTGTCTACCGGTATCAGAAACCTGAATCCGTTCAATCCGTTCAAATCATTCGATGAAGTGATGAATGCAAAGCTGTCAAGTTAAAAACAAAGCTGCTTTTCTTCACTTCACTCACACCCCATAACATACCTTTCTGAATTTTGTCTGTTCATTTATTACATCACATATCTTCTGTCTGTCATGTGTCAGATTTAGACCCGCGCTGCCTGCAGTCCTCCTTCCTGTGAGACAACCAGAGATGAGGGACTTTGACACTGACAAGCCTTTGAGTGAATGAGATAAACGTCTTTGGCTGTGTTCACACTCACTCTTTGAATAAAGCAGAAAGGTCCAGTCTAAGCAGAAAAGAAGATTAAATGTGATGTTGTTTGTTGTCGGGATCAGTCAGGGCAGTTTCTTTTAAAATCATAGATGCTGCAGTCATAGATGTTTTGTGCAGGAATGTGAACCTGAAACTGTTTGCCCACTGTACACATAAAAAAACAACAACATCTGATACTCTAAGATGTGATGTGTCCTCCTGCTTCAACACTGCGGGTGTCTTCTGGTGCACATGTTGTTGACTGTCAACATCTTTCCATTTCAAACACAGTGAGCCCTTGACTTTACAACAATATTATTAGCACATTTAACATTTTTCTATTTCTGGTTTCAGGCATCATCTTAGTGACTGTTTCCAAGCTGCACTCTCCTTAGTTACAGTGAGACTAATGTCTGTATAGCTTACATTAAATATACATAGGCCTATAAAAGATGTAAAAAGATATAAAGTCTTTAAAATCTTTTTTTTTTTTTTTTTTAAACACGTCCACCCTTGTGGTTTTTGATTTTGACAGTTCAAAGCTTTGACAGATCTGCTTTGATATGGTTGCTAAGCTGATTGGACAGTTGAAGGTGCAGGGCTTACAAACTGTGAATTACAGTTCGGCTTTCATCATTTTCCTGACTGGTTTGGAGCAGAATTTACAGAACTGTCCTCTACTTTTCCAAATATGTCACTAAATCTCAGCCTCAGGTTTCAGGTTGGTGTTAAATCCAACATGAGACACTTTCTGTCTGTTGATCAGCTCAGCTCAGGCCCCATTAAAGTGGGTGACTGGGACCACCTGACAAAGTTTGTTCCTGTGAACTTGACAGCTGATGTGAATAAACGCTGAACTGAGAAGATGGTCAGAGTCCTTTGGCATTGAGTTCTCTTCTTTTTTAAACTTGGGGTAAACTTGGAGAACCACTGCCGATTGGAGGTAGCCTAACGTGTTGATAGATGACTGGTGATCAATGGCATTAACCACTGAGCTATCCAGCTGCATGTGTTGATCACACATGCTTGGATTGAATCTATCAACATTTTAGACAACCTCTCATTGGTAATGGTTGTCCTGCATTGTTGAACATAAAAAATGTCTTTGTCCCACTTTTTTTTTTTTTGGTCTTGGCCATGCGGCTACCTCACAGCCTCACCATGTCTTTAATCTTCTCTCCCACTAGGCACTGAGTTTGTCCTCCGTGCTGAAGCTCTTCTTCATCTACCAGCTCTGTCTTCTAATCAGTGGAAACCCTATATGGGGTTAGATTTCCTCTCCCCTCACCGTGCTTTTCTGTCTTTAGTAGCTGAAACTCTACAGTGCAATTCGCCCCAAAACTGTGATTAGACAGTCGAGCTTTGGGAGCCAAAGGAAGCTTGAACAAAACGACAGTATGTGTGTCTGTTCAAGTTTGGAGGGACATCTCAGACAGTGGACAAGGTAATTGGTTCCTTTTTCAAGGATGTCCCTAATCTTCTCTCCGTTTTAAAACAGGGCCATCTCCTCTCTGTCTCCAGGGAGTTCAGAGGACTGGCACCCAAGACTCTCACCCCGAGTCTCTTCATTATCTGTGGCCTGTTGTCGAGCACTCTCATTCCCTTCAGCCCACATCGAGCCTCTCACACCTCTCACAAGCTAATTAGCAGCACTATCGTGTCATCCTCAAGGATGAGGCGAAGAGAGGCGATAGACAAGTAGAGAATGAGAAGAGGACTAGATGGAGATCGGGGAGTCACTTGTCAGAGTGGAGAAAATGAGTGAAAAGATGGTGGAGAAGTGTTGGGCGGGTGTGAGGATGAAGAGTGGGCTGAGCCATACAGTAATCTGAACAAAGGAAATCAGTGAAAGCGGCGACATGAAAGGGACTGTCAGCCACAAAAGACAATTTGTGAGACAGCTGACAATTGATGCTGTCATTTGTTTGCTGTGCCACCCACCATCCAATCTGCTTGGGTGTTTCAAGACAATGTGGCTTAACTGTACCTCTCTGATTTACACTACAGAGATGAAACATTGTACTCTCTCTCACACACATGCACACCTCTCATAAAATCACTTTATTACAGCACTTGACATACTTTCATGCCAAGCTTATAGTCACAAAGGGTGCATCCAGTGGGCTATGAGGAGAGGACAAGGATATGGAGGAGTCACTCTCTACCAGTTATAGCGGCTGGGGACAACACGAGTGACTCTCGCCTCAGAGCTCCTAAATGAAAACAAATGAACAGAACATTATCTCTTCATCCTCTGTGAGCAGAAACATTGACTACTCTGTGATCTCTACAGAAGTGCCATTGTCAAAGAGATTTTGAATAGAAGAGCAGCTGTTCATCGTTTCTAAAAACTAATCTAATCTGAATAAACGCTGGTGTCTTGGTTCAGGGATGATAGGTGTGAAATGTGGATATGAGGATAAACGATACAAAAGAGCAGGTGTTTACAGAAGAGCAATATTCTTGTATTTAATCTCAAACCAAACAAACACATCGTATTTTCTGAGTCTTGGGGGGGATGAGGTACAACTGTGCTGTCACTTAGTTATCGAGCTCCTGCCTGTCACTGGTTGTTTTGCTGAGTGAGGTCCATGACACCTGCTGGACTCTCAGCTTGTAGATTCCTGTAATCCGCTCGCTCTGCACTCACCTGTAAGGGCATCTTAACACCGTGATCCTCCTCCTTCTGCAGGAGACACAGAGGATATTGTCGCCACTTTTCAAATGTTTCTGGGAAGTGTGAGAGTGCGAGGTGGGTGACCACCGGTTCACTCTCAGGTGTTAAAGCCCAGCTCTGTGGGCGGACAGACAAAGACCGGGCTGCCTGAGCTCTGTCACACAGCAGTGTTGTGGTGTATTACAGGGACTCTTCTGGATAAATCTTCTTCTATACCAAGCTCAGCCCCCTGAGGTGCCCCTCAGCTGTAGTTGGCACGGCACTTCAAATGCTGACAGTCTGCAGGAAATTAATTGGAACATAAGCATTTCACAAGCCTTAATAGCTGATGAAATTTTAGGAAATTGTGTGATTTTTGATTAAATATTAAGTCACTACAGATTGCATTGTTGATTTGTGAGACTTCATTATACAGCAGGGGTATAAATAAGCAGAGCTGGGGGAATCATATAATAATCAAGTTTGACTGGGGATGTTTGCAACACTTTTAATTCTCCTTCAGTTCCTCAGAGACAATTTGGACGAGACCAGCCGACCTTTTATATATTCAACTCACATCTAACTGCTAATTACTCATACCCATTTAAAGATGATTACATATGACACATCATTTATAATAATTACTTGAGTGGAAGAATTCAGGGGTGGAAACTGATCCCAAACCCTGAGTTCAGTTGCCAAGATTTGCTTTGTGTCTCAGTGAGCACATTATTCTACAAAATGCAATGTTTTTCAATAACATCGCACATGATGATATTTATTATCAATAAGCACAGTATATCTTTTTTTATTATTTCTAATGATAAGACCAATTATAAATGCTCTTCTGCACAGCATAGAAATGAACATCCTGATTTATATTTGTTGGAAAATCAATCTTTTTATGTGACAAAGAAACGACTGATGGATGACTGAGGCGCTTGTGAAAATACATAGAGGCAGCAAAAGCAAATTTATGCAGCAGCATGTCTCTTACCTCTCTGTACCAATGCTGAATGTTCATTATCTTCTCTCCTCCGTCACTGGATTAAGAAGACGTCCTTCTGCAGAACCGTATCGAGTCTGAGCAGCTACCGGTGCGTTAACATTTTCTGTGTGACACACAGACAGTTTCCATGCAGCTCTCGAATCAAAAATAAGGCCTACAGTATGTGTGAGCAGTGTGAAGCAGGAGGCACGGCTCACTACTCAATAGGTGTCATGCTGAGAGACCAGAGAATTAGACAGATTGGAAAACGTAACATCTGACCACTTCACCTTTGGTTTCAGTTGATTTGTGATGGCTCCCTATCGGCCTAAGAGGCAGAGAAAAGCCACAGTGTGTACATTAACTATTCTGTATGTACCACAGCAGCTTGTGAAGTGTGCTTCTCTTACATATCTCAGGAGACAGTCACAATGGATTCACTCTAAGCAGGTGAAGTTATAAATCACACACTATTCTAAGTAAGTAATTAAGAATTGATAGGTAGCACATCAGTCAAGTTAGTGACTAGACTGTGTGTTTTATGATGTAAATATACAATAACTTGTCATATTCACACTCGTATCGTCATCTTAATGAGCTGTCTTGTCCACAGCGTCCTCTTGCATGTCTTTGATTCTCCTAACATCTCCTCATGTGGCGTAAATCCAAAGCCATATTCGCCATCCTTCATTTGAGTGTTGAATCATCCTAAATTGGAAGTCAACCAGCCGAGAGTTCACCGAGGGAGATGGATGCTCGAGAAAAAATGCGATTTAAATCGTTTCAGATATGGTCTACATGCGTTTTCAAGGATGGAAATTGTGTCTTTTTTTCCCCGTTTCATACATTTCTCTTTCTGCCTCCCAATAACATTACATGATATATTTTACGATGAGAGGCACACAAGGCAATACAAGCTGACAGACATGATCTTTATTTCTCTGATATTAGAAAAGAGGAGATAAAGCTAAAAAAAAACAAAAAAACAAAACATCCCAGCCAGCAGTGGAGTGGGAAGCTGTTTCCTAGGGAACGTGTCAGATTGTAATGACTTTTCTTCCTGCATGTTGTGGGAGGGTTTAATGTGTGTGATATATGCAGCCACACTGATGGACTTACTGTGTCTTATCAATGGAAAGAGGCCTCTAAACTTTGTCTAAACTTCAATTCCTCAGGAAGACAGTCAGAGATGGATGGACTGTCATCTCTGATAGATGATGATGATGATGAGATGGGAATTATTTTGGGAAGATCTTAGATTAGCATTAACTCAAGTTGATTAAAAGTGGAGCTTTCATATGTTACCATGTGGCAAAACTGTCGTCTTTTACAGTTATCTCCACATCTTCAACTACTTCTGCTATTTCCATCTGTGCTGACGGCCTCGGTATCTGGGTCATTGTATAATATGAACTCCACGTTCAAGGTTGAGGCTTGTTTTAACTGTAAAAAAAAAAAAAGTCAGAGGCAGAAGTCTCAAGTCTTTGAGCTCAGATCTGTCAGCTGTCATCAAGAAAAAAAATGTTTTTTCATCTTTACGCATAGTAGACAGTTCACCTTCATGCAGTAGTTTATTTATTCATGTTTTTTTTTTCAGGTCAGCTGAGCATAGTCTATAGTAAAGAGCTCAGCATGAAAATACCTATAATAC
>OMNW01009464.1:0-22755 GCA_900303245.1 Selene dorsalis
GTAGGCAGGTACCTAGAGCACTACAACACACAAAGAAAACTGAGAATGAATGGAGCAAAGGACAAAGAGGGGGCAAACGACAGCAGTGGGTGTCAACTGGTTTTAGAAAGTTGGCCAAGATACATAACTAGAAAACTGCTGCTGGGGCGCCATCTCTATCAACATGGGAATCAAACCCACAACCTTAAGGTCAACACGGAGCTAATCAAACCAACACATTGAGGAGCTGTCAACCTGTCTCTGTATTTAGGTCAATGATGTGATGCTATTTTTTTTTGTTTCTATATGGTTTAGTCAATCTTAAAAAGGTAAAAACTTGAAAATAAATGTATGATTAACTTGGACACACTTTTTTTGTGTGTGTGTGTAATCCATTTTAAGAGAACGTCTAAGTGGTGTAACCATAAAGACTTGCACCAATAGCTTCACCTTGCTTAAAAACACTAAAAATCTACATAAAACACAATTTCAGCTAGTTTGGTATGATCTTATATTTGTGTTTGGTGTGTGCGCGTGTCTGTATGGGAGAGTGTGCAGGCACTTTTGTGTTGGTGCGCATGTGTGTCTTTGACTGTAATTACATAAAGTTACCTGTGTGTGTGTGTTTGTGTGTGAGTGCATGCATCCATGCGCATGTGTGTGATGGTGGTTGTGGTTATCTTTCACAGAGACTTCATATAAATGTATGGGAGATAGGGCTCAGAAGTTGATTTACTGCAGAGATATCAGAGGAGTCCCTAATTAATGAATGGGCCTCATCTGTGGCATTGGCCTGAGGCTCAGAGGTTGCCATGGCAATTTTAGGGGGTTGCCACGACGCTATGGCTAAAGCTGACAGAAAGGTCAAGAAAGTTGATGATTTTCTGCCTCAGCGCTGGTGTCACATTTGATCACTGAAATTAAAACCCAGCTATCTCCAACAAACCAATGCCATGGTGTATGTTGAGATTGTCAAGTCCCACTTGAAAATATCTGCATATGTACAACTACATGATGGTTTTCTGTTCCTTGTCCCTCTGCTGTTTGCTACTGGACATGAAATTAATGACATGAATGATACAAAACAAGCAACTATAATGTTATGTTGTCTTTAGAATTTGCTAAGTAAGATTCAAGTGGTCTGCATCCATGTGTGGGGATAGAAGTGGCCTTCTCTTCAAAATCTGAGAGAATAAAACAAAATGGATACCAGATTACTATGTGTGTTCTAATACTCCTTTTAGTGTATCAGTGGCATAGCTTCAAAAGTCCTCATCTCCTCATTATAAAACTGGAACAAACTGGCTTTGCCAGAGAATGTGAGGGTAGCTAACAAGACCAGTCTGTACGTGCATGTCTGTGTGTGTGTGTGTGTGTGCCTTCGTCTCCTTCATATTCAACACAGATCCTAAAAAGAGCAATCTTGCCAAGCCACACAACCCCATTAACTCAGGGGGAGGGACGGACAGAGCGAGGGAGGACGAATGAGAGAGACAGATTCATTTGGATGGAGCCTTTCTGCAAGCCTAAAGGTTGAGTTTAATGGACTTACCATTCATGAACTTAATATGAAGAAACACAGCTACAATCATTCTTTTCCTACAGCAATTGAGTTGAGATTACAGATTTTGCATCAAAGGCACAAATAAAGAATGATGTTTGGGAAGCAAAGTATATAAACAAACAACCACTGTTTTGTCTGTCCCACTTGTTAGCACTGGGGGTATACTCAGCTGCGAAGCCCAAAGATGTTTACAGAATACATTTTGTTGCCAGTTGCCAAAGAGAAATTAATTTTCCTGTGTGTGGACTTTTGGAGTATCTATTTGGGTTTAAAGATGTAATCACAACTCAAAAGCAAAGTCAAGTTACAAAAATACATGGTGTATGAAAAACCTTTACATAAAGTACGGACTGAGAAAAAGCAAACAAGGATGAGCACAATAAAAAAAAAAAAAAAAAAAAAACGTCAGTCTGACAAAAACAAAAATCAAATCTGTGCTGTGCTGAACACGTTTTCATGGGGCTGGCAGACATCAAATGCCTGCTCCATTAATGCTGAGCTGGTGCTGGCACAGTAATGGGACCCCAGGAAAAACACACAGAAGGCGAACCCGATCTCACCACAACAACAAGAGGATACAGGCACAAAATCATCACAAATGCCCAAAAACAAAAAAAAAATCACTGCTCTGCCTACCAGCTTCACTTCATGAGAGAGAGCCAACGTGACTGCACGTGTGTTAGTGAAAGTGTGCATGCTAGCGCTGACCTCTGCTTTGACCCTGCCACAGGATGCACTGTGTGTAATGTAATCCCAGTCCAGAAACACAAAGGCCAGCACGTGTGGGTGTGCTTGTGTGCCGGCCGCTGGGACACACACAGACTCACACAGAGAGTAGTAATGTAGATGCTGACATCCAGAGATTTCAGAGCTTTTAAAGATCAAAACGTGGTGATCTGTAGTAAAGCTCCTCTGCCATGACCCTACATGTATGGTACACACACCCTGACCACCACAGCTTGCTATCCATTAAATGCTCTGTGTGGCAAACATTGGATGAGTCATGAACATTACATCAGTCTGAAGTGATGTAAGTAAAGTTTATCACTGTGTAAAATGCCAAACTGTAGCTTCCCCATTCATGTTCTGTGGAATGTGCCAATTTTCACTCATTTCAGTCATATCCAAATTACTCATTACAATTGTGTAGTCTATTTATGTTGCTATTCTGTGGCATGTGTTCTCACATTGACATTAGCAATGTCTGATCCAAGTGTTGCCCTGGAAGTAGGTATCCTAATGGTGGTCTGGCCCATTGAGTCTGAGTACTGTCTAAATCCACTGTCATTAAGATTCATTTCATGGATAAACCAGACAGTATAAAATGAGCCCCTGTAGTAAGTGCTATATATGTATAGAGTGTGCATTTAACTTTTGCACAAACACAAACAAGATGTTATATGGGGCTTAGAGGCTCTTTGAATACCATCCATTAACAGCATACTGCTTATGTATACATCATGGACACAACTAAAAGCCCTGAGCAAGTAAACACACAAAACTACAACACTCTCTCATGTATGCTTCTCTTTTCTTTTGTGTTTCCACCTTTATATACAGTCTATGGTTTCCACCCCAGGCAGGACCAGAGCCTGGATGGGATCAGTTTATAGCCTCCTAAGCAATAGGGCGCCCTCTAGAGGATAAACAGAAGTCCTGCCAAAATGACACACACTCCTGTGTCCAGTCTTGCCCTCCCAGAGTGACTATTTTTGTTGCTTTGTCCATTTATCTGTCAGCAAGCACTATGGAGAACAATGAAGTATAGAGAGGGGGGATCTAATCACACACACTCTTCCGCTTGTTGAGCGCCTGTTGACTGGCCAGAAGACTGGTCAGTCCAGGACAAGACACAGAGCTGCACAACTCTTGACCCAGTTTGAAGTTTTACTGAACTGAATAGTTACAAGATAGTATCTTGTTATATAGACAATCAGGCCAATTCTGAACAAACACAAATTAGGGTTTCTGAACATATATCAATTGTTAATACTTCAGTTTATTTTCCATTTAGTTATAACCTGATTATTCTATTCAATCACTGATGTATAAAATGTAATGCCAGATGACCACCACAAGTTATCCAACCCTACTGCCGCCTGCATCACCTTTCCTCTGCTCCTTAACCAGCCTGCATGAACCAGTCTGCCCACCAGTACTCCCGTTAAGCTGGCCTGCTCTCCCTGTCGTTCCTGTATATGGCCCAACCTGCCCACCAGAAGCTGCCTTCATCAGCTCCTGTTACCTGAACTATTCCATTTCCATGTTATTTCATGTTGTCAACAGTTTTCTTGTCTGTACATAACATCTATTGCCCGTCCTGGATGAGGGATCCCTCCTCTGTTGCTCACCCTGAGGTTTCTCCTGTTTTTCCCCTGTTATGGGTTTTCTTGGGAGTTTTTCCTCAGTCGATGTGAGGGTCTAAGGACAGAGGATGTTGTTATGATGCTGTGTAAAGCCCTTTGTGACAAACTGTTTGTAAAATCGGGCTATACAAATAAACTTCCCATGCCTTGCCTATCCCTTGCCTTGAATATGTTATACAACACACAAACTCATTCCAGGCGGTGTGACTAGTTATGGTAAAATAAAATGTTCCTTAACAAAATAACTGGTGTGTCAGCAACAATCGTGAAACCCACTACTTCGTCATTGTGCTTCAAGCCCACCACAGTGCCCTGGATATGACTGCCTTCAGTTCCCCACAGAGTTCATCAGAGCTGATTTGAGCCTGTGGAGTGTCTGGTTCATGAACTAAGCTGGAGACGTCGGAGCCAGCACCACCTGCTATTTTAGTCTGACAGCCTTTTCTTATCTCCAGCAACAGGTGACTGTCCACAGCTGCCCCCGGAGAGACTGTGCAGGGGGCTAAAACAGACAGCTGACAAAACACGCTGCCAGGGTAGAATTCATGAATATGTGATGCAAATACAAGGCAACACGTTTCACTAACTTAACGACGTTACCACAGCAGCAGAGTAGCATTATACTCGTCTAAGGTTAGCAGAGCAAGGGGGTTAGCCACTCCGTTACCCTCGTAGCTATCCAGCTGTGTTCACTAGTCCATCACCACACCAGAGAGAGAAACAAACAAACAGCGGCAGTAAAAAGAAACACGACCAAAAGCCGTGTTACCACTGATATGACACAAGTGTCCGTTTTAAGGGGACCGGGTTAACGCAGGGCAACAGGTAACGTAACGCTAGCCCGGTTGTTACGTTAACTGTTTTTCTGTTTACTGGTTACCGCTAGCTCGTTAGCTAACATGTCAGATGTCAGTTCTCTCACAGAAAGAGCCACGGAAAACCTCAGCAACTTTAGCCTAGCTATAAGACCTTTATTGTTTAAATTTTCATTCATAAACCAAGCTGGTTTAAGTCTCCTGACAAAGTTGGCGGTTTTGTGTTAGTGAAGTTAAGCTATCACTGAAATGTACAGTCAAGCGTTGAATAGTTACATGTAAACACTTAATCTAACTAGCGTCAATCCGTTTACCACAAGTGACAACAGCAGGTTAACTTGACGTTAAACGTTAGCAAGGCTAGCTATAGAGATAGAGTTACCTGGTCTTGTATCTTCAACACAGCCATGTTCCCCGTGGAAGAGCAAACCGGAGACAGTAACTCGCCCGGGAGAGTTACTGTAAATTACCCGGGGGGTTAAAAGGTGGGGCAGACTCTCCGGAGCGGAGTCAAACGGCGCTGCTTCCCCTTCTTCCTTCCTTCCTGCCGGGGACGAACTCACCGCATCATGGGACAGAAATGACAAAACGCCGAAGTTTGGACAGGAAAAAAAAAAAAGCACACAAGCGGTCAACGAACTGCACTCGGCATGACCCCCGTCCCCCCGCCCCAGCTAACACCACTGATCGTCCACACGTCCTGAGGGAGGGACAGTCCATTCAATATCAGTGAGAATAAGCCCCACAGAGGTCCTCAGGTCCCAGGGCTGATACTTCCTGCGCTGCATCAATTACAGATCTAACTGGTCGAATCCATCTAAAAATCCTTTCTGATGATTTCTGTAAAATAATAATAATGTAATAATACTGCTAACATATTGAGAGCACTAGTGCCTTTGAAGTTTTTATTGGAAATCTACAAAAGAGTTTGATATTATTAGTTAATAGATATTAATACACTGCCTCATACTGTTACTGAATCACAACATTGCGCTGGCATCTCCCACTGGATTTTACTGTAGTGCATCAGATTCCAGTAATCACAGCAGGTTTTGATGCATTTATCACATCTGTAGGATTTTGCCCATCTGTGGGTTTTAAGCTGATGACGTAACATTTAGACCATTTGGTCTGTGAAATCTCCTGTACCATTTCAGACAAACAATTATTTGAAAATTGTTTTCCACATATTCCACATTTGTTTCTCTCTCTTTCAGTGGCTTTGTAGGTGGTGGATTAAAATCTTTGCATATTTTAAACGACTCCCACAAATACAGATTGTGTCCACTCTGTCTCCTGATATGTAGAGGGAAATCCCTTCATGTGAGGACGTGTAGGATTCTGACTGGCAGACACTATGTGTTAAGTTTTTGGTATTAAACTCATGGGGTAAAGATCTTTTCACATACTTTTTTATCTTCTTTGCTCTGAGATCCTTTAAACGTAACCAGCTGTATGATTACTCCTCAACTCTTCAGTCTTGCTGTTGCTCCCCTCCTCAGTGACAGTACAACCTCCAGTGGTGACCTGTGAGTCCCCTGCTGGTTGCTATAGTTCACCAACCCTAATAGCAGACTGGGTTTCCACAGGTTGACGTTGATGTCGCTTGTTGCTTTGAATACTGTTGATTTCACAGATACCTTGAATGAAACTGTCCTCACAGACAACATTGAAGACAGACTCCTGGGGATGATCAGTCCCCCAGATTCTGTTCATCCACTGTGATCTGTAGCTGCTCTGAATGCTAAAATAACTCACTGAGGATTAAGAATTTATTCCCTTTTTTTTTTTGCATCACAAGGTTTCACAAAGATCATACTAAATAATCACAATCAAGGTGAAGTTTAGTTTATCAGGATTTTCCACAAGGCCATCTCTACCTCATTCTGGTCAGGAAGGTCTGTTGGTCCTCTTGATGCACACTGCCAAGCTCATCAGGGTTCAGGACTTGGGGTAGAACACCTCAAAAATTGGGGGCTGACCGATTTCTGGGGGAAAGAACAAAACATTATATTCTACTGACAAATACATATTTCCTAGAGTTAATGCTACATCAAACCATTTATTTGGTCTCAGTAAATGCAAGTTCATAGCAGCTACCACTTGTCAGCACAGCACAGTGTATTTGTTTTCACAGATTTTCACTGAACAGTTGTATTGTGGGGTTTGAACTGATTTTATGTTTCCACATAATAAATGTGAATAACTGAGGGGCATTAGACATGTTGTTCACTAAACCTGTATCTTGGCTTTGCTGTGGTATTGCATTACCAGTTAAGTGACAGGATATAGAAGTTATTGAGTGAATTGTTAATGAGTGAATGAAATCACCCTTCTGGTGCAGTATTTTAACCCCCCAGTGTGTTTTGATTGTGATGAGCTATAATAGTAATAGTAATAACAGCCAAACAACAACAACAACAACCATAATAATAATAATAAGCAATGAAGTTTTTACAATCAAATTAGTATCTTGGCAGATTTCATCCCACCTTCACCCGGAACGATTCAAATGGGGAACCAGAGGATCTTTGGAAATGAGTCGGTCGGAATGAATTTGACACTTCCGTTTGTTATTTTCAAAGTAAAAGTTGTCAAGCATACAAGTCACATGATATCCCTCATGGATCCATTATAAGATGGACACCCCATCGCTGTTCAGTTATGTCATTGTTATGCAAAGCATTACAAAAGCAGTAGAATCAGACCACATTTTTTTTGGTGGAAATCCAGCCAAATTATCATCAAAGGCAGAGTATTTGAAGTCTTAAAACGTGTCTGGAGGGTATTTTTTATGACATGAGGAAAAAAACGCAGTGCCGGGCGATGAAGTGACTTAGTCTGTTAAAATCTGAGAGGGGTCAGCTCTTTTTTCATTAAAAAGCAGAAACAAAAAAACGGCTCCATACCTGGCCGACACACGCAAACACGGTTGTGTAGCCTACACAACAGATAGCGCTGTCCATGGTTCTGAAACATGGCCCCCTTTGTTTACCTCTCATTAGCGCTGGTCCCCGGTACCGTGTTAAGATCACTGTAAATATTTGTTTATCATAAATACACCAGTTCAAGGGGGTGGAAGAGCAGTCTTTCAGCCTCACACGAATAATGTACAGAAAGCAGCTGCACAGGGGATTTGTCCATGTAGTCGCCACCACACAGACCCAGAAGATGTATACTTCATACCCAGAAGATGTATACTTCATACCTTCTTTGCGCAGCACACCTCACCAACTTTCAATCCTCTGATTTGCAGTACTTGCTCCTGCGACGTAGCTTTGTTCACCAGCTCTACTGTCGACATCGCTGCGGGGGAGGTAGGTCTGGACCACATTCTCCGTTCCTCGATCTGATCCAAACTGCCACCAAACTCCTCCACGGCCTGTATAAAGTAATTATTTTGCACGAAAAGCCGTCTATGCAACCATTGATGCAGATTCCATATGGTTTAAACTTATCGGAGGAATCTATGACTTTCAGCATATTCCTTACGTTTAAGCCCATGTATATGTTGAGCAGCCGAATGAAGTGCCTCTTGCTAAGAAGTACTCCATGCCTTACCGCAAGTGACTGAACTATGTCATTGTAATTCATTCCTATATTAAAATAAAATGGAATTAAATCATACTTGTCCATGATAAAAGCAACAGTTGCGTTGTTATTTGGTGGCAGCATTAACTGAATGAACTGATGAAGCACTTGCCTCACCCAGAAAGTTTTTCTTCTCAGCTGAGTATTAGCTTGAGGACTTGTCCATACACACTTAATTACTAAATACTGTTCATTATGGTTCAGTGCTTTAAAGTCTTTAAAGGCCTTTTCAGATGGAAATGTGCAAAACCAGTCTTGAAATGAGGTGTTGTACCAAACACACTTAAAAAAATTCCTGGTATGACCTTATTTGAAACTGAGAGAAGCTGTTCTCACCTTTCCACAGGCTGGGTGGTCTCTCTCGTATTCAAGCAGGCTTCTGTCAGTTGAAAGCATGTGAATACAAAAATATGGATAAAGATCCACAGTTCAACATTTTTGTGAAAAAGTATTTAATTAATTGGTTGCAACCAGGGTGTGGAGATGATTTGAAGCAGTACAGTAAAAAATGCTCCAGAAAGCCCCTCACCCCTACCTTTAACCTGGGATACAGGTTCCACCTGAAAGGCAAGGCTTGCATTTATACCTCCAACCTAATAAAACACTTTTTCAGAGCAACAGATGCAGATGACCCTGCCTGTCTCCCTAAAGAAAGACCTAGTGTCCAACACTGGTGAGTAGACCTGATTTAAACGATTATTTAAAAGAAGATGCACCACATGTTGGAGAGTCCTCTTTTTGCTTTAGACAGTGTGTCCTGTAATTTTATAAAGTGTGGGTCACACCAACCGAATAACTGAAGTAGTTAAATAATGAATGTAGTCAGTGCTGAAGAGTTTCTACACCTTGTAATGTTGGTGTCTGTCAAACAGCCGAGGGAACTTCACTGGTGACAGTGATCCAATGCCACAGGCAGGTTTGTTTAAAGTAGTTATGGGCTGGTTACCAGTTTCAGTCTGTCCTCCTGGTAACCAGGGGAGGAAAAGTATGTCTTATTTCTTTTTTCCTTGATTTTCTGCCCATTTGGGCCCCAAACACTTTTACTTATTTATTTGTATTGTACTGTATTGGACCATAGGACCATGTTAGTGTGGAAAGACAAACAAATTTACAATGTAAAAAATAAACAGATGATGGTTGTAGAGTGTCTTTTAGTAACAGGCGTAATCTTTATTGAATTGTATGTGTTATGCATACAATTCATAGCTATGTGTTATGGGTGTGATAGAATTTCCTACTGAACTTCTTTATAAGCAAATTTCTAATTTGCATATATTTAATCACACCATATTAGAACTTATTAAAAGGATCACAAATGAAAACTACTGATACAGAGCAATATGTCTGTGCCCTGTATTTCCAGTAAAAAACACGATTGATATTATGTTATTAACATGGACACCAGTGTAATAATATAATATAATATAATATAATATAATATAATATAATATAATATAATATAATATAATATAATATAATATAATATATAATAAGGGCTGTCAAAGTTAAGACAAAAACGTAGGCCTACGATTAATCACGTCACATACCTTGTGTAGAGCCTGTCTGTGTATACAGTCTATGGTCCGTGTCTGTGTCGCCACTGGGTTTGTCATCCATCCGTTGAAACACAGTAACGTCCTGTACCTATTTGGGGATTAAATAGCGCGTCATTCGTCTTCGCGTAGTAAAGGCAGCCGCTCCTACATTTCAAGTGCGCCCGTATTAAAGAATTTGTGGCAAATGCACGGAATCCACTGAGAAAATCAACGTTTTATTGAGCATAAAGCCTTTTCATGAGCCAATATTAGCATTTTAGTTCAATAGTTTCTAGACCATGTGATCTAATGGCTCAAAATCAGCTTCAGATCACATTCGTCTGTTCTTAATTGCAATTCAATAACCGACCTGTTATTTTGAAAACCGGAAGTTTGTAATAAACTAGCACTGACTTTCTCAGTGGACTCTGCGTTTGCCACAAATTCTTCAATATGCACACACTTGAAATGCAGGAACGGCTAGTTTGACTACACGAAGACTTGTGACCGCGTCATCTCACCTGCGCTCTGTGAAACCTGCACAAACCTATCACATGACATATCAATGGGAAGCCCAAGATGTCCTCTTTTAAGTACTGTAGGGATTGACACAGTAATTTAAAGAAGTAAAAGGAGATGCACAAACTGTCCACTACAATGGACACAAATAAATGGACGGGGTCTCAGGAGGTTCACTCAATACGCACACCACACATGCATAGACTGAGTTCAGGTAGGAGGGCCCCTTAATAGAATTTTACCCAGGGCCCCATGGAGGTCTGAACCAGCTCTGCCTGAAAATCTTTTAATGAGCCAGAGGAATCCCTCTAAGGTTTTTGCCCCACACCAAAGGGTCAGGTATTAACGCATCTCCAACAGCTCTTTGCCTCTTTACGTCCTGTGTCTGTCAGAGAAACTCAGATTTTTAACATGAAACATCAGTATTGTGTTAGTAACAGTTCTAATCAGGTCTGTTTGAGAGGATATAATCTCTGATGATCAGCTTTTTAAAACAATGTAAATTGTCCCAAACTCTGTATCGATAATGTAAATAAGTGCAGTAGCCTACAAACTTAGCAAGTAAAAAGCACAAACTTCCTCAACAACTGGTTTAACCAGTGTGGACCTCATATTAGGACCTTGGTGATTCCAAATTATTGAAAGTTTGGGTTTTCGTCAGTGGGTGTGGCCGCTTTGGTGCTGGCATTTTTGATGATTCACCATAAAAATTCAAACAGCTCTCTCTCCCACATACTTCATCCAAATTGCTTCGAAATTTCTGGATATGACAAGAGTCCCGCCCTGAGTGCAATTCTTGTTGAAAATTATACTGGATAAGTTGACAGAGCTCGATAATGCCGAGCATGGGATTTTGTGCAATGGCTCGTCTATCTCGATGCTTTGCCATGAAACATGGCATATCCGCCATGGCACCTTGGCACCAGGGGTAAAATCTTAGATCCAATCCTTTTCTCTCTTTACATGCTGGCTTTTGTGACATCAGAAGACGCTGTAACAATTTCAATGCTGACACAAAAACGTTATTGATCAACCAAACAGACTGCCAAAACCAGTCCACAAATGCTGCAAAAAGAGACATTAAAGGGATATTCCAGCATGCTGTAGTGGCTACAACTAGAGAAGTTTGTGGTCAGCAAACTTGATCTCTCGAGGGGGTGTTCTACTCAGTCTCATGGTGTGTGGGACCATGGGTTAAACCTATGCTGGAATATCCCTTTAAAGGTGGGGGGGATCTCTTTCTGGAGCATTTTTTTACTGTACTGCTTGAAATCATCTCCACACCCTGGTTGCAACCAATTAATTAAATGCTTTTTCACAAAAATGTTGAGCTGTGGAGGCTTCATCCATATTTTTGCATTCACATGCTTTCAAATGACAGAAGCCTGCTTGAATACGAGAGAGAGACCACCCAGCCCTTACACTCTGTGGAAAGGTGAGAACAGCTTTTCTTCATTCAGTGATGACAAGTTGAATAATGTCTGTGAATGTTCTCATTCATCCAGGTCATCGTACCTAGACAAGTTGAATAATAACTGTATTTGTAAAATATTGACTTGTTGTGGTGAAGTTACTGGTTCGTGGTTATGGTTGATCAACGCAATGGGTTGTTGGTTGGAACAAGGCACAAACACAGCAGGATCCAGTTCATTCTCTTCTATAGTTTAAACTGGTTCTGTTCTGATGGAAGGAGGAAAAAAAACAAAGTATTAATCCACAGAACTCAAACTTATTAACTAACACTTGAACAAAGGATATTTAATCTAAGCAAACACAGCTCAAACCAATTATTAGCTGAGCTGGCAGCCTATATGGACTCCCAGGCTCTGCCCCTCATAAAGGGAAGGGGGAAGGAGGTGGAAAGAGGGGATTTCCTACATTATGGATGAATTGATGCCCTGTTCACATAGTTCCAATGTATGGAGATGTGAATCATCAACTAAGATTGGACAGTCACTGTTTAGGACTTAGCTAATGGTCACTTGAGTTACTATCATTCATGAAACAGTTATCAAAGCAATCACATGACTTTGTTTTTCTGCCTCTCCACAGATGACGACCTCAGCCACATGGGAAACTTTGTGTCTAGCAATTGTTCTTGCTTTTGGCATCATCGGCTCTTTTCTGTATTTTCAACCACTATCCCCTGTTTGTCCATCTACATCCACATTAGCCTATGAAGAAAGTTCTGAAACCACGGATCCCACCGAAAAGCCCGTAGTCCTGTTGTGGTTCTGGCCTCTCGGTGTGAAGTTTGATTTCCGTGCCTGTTTCAACTACTACAAGATTGACAGCTGCATTCTGACAGATGACAGATCCTTGTACAGTAAAGCACAGGGAGTCATTATCTTCCACAAAGATATAGCCTGGGATTTAAACAACCTGCCTCAGGAGCCACGTCCATATTTTCAGAAGTGGATTTGGTACCATATGGAGTCTCCTACAAACACTGCAAAGATTCCCGGTTTGGAGAACCTGTTCAACTTAACACTGAGTTACAGACGGGATGCTGGCATCACTGTGAGGAATGAGATGTTAATCAGGAAAACAGAGGTGAATGACGACTTTGCTCTGCCCAAGAAAGACAAACTGGTGTGTTGGATCGTGAGTAACACCAACCGTGGCACTGGAACAGGTACAAGAGAGACCATTTACGACGAACTGTCAAAACACATCGACGTCCACGTCTTCGGTGGTTTTTCACAAAATTTTTTACAATTTGAGGACTATTACTCCACCCTTGCTAGTTGTAAGTTTTACCTGTCATTTGAGAATTCACTCCACAGAGACTACATCGTTGAGAAGGTCAACGGGCCTCTTGTGGCACGGACAGTCCCTGTGGTTTTGGGTCCATCGAGAGAAAACTACGAGCAGTTCTTTCCCTCTGATTCCTTCATTCACGTCAATGACTTCCCTGATCGTAAAGGTCTGGCAGAGTTTCTGAAGCACCTGGACACAGATCATGAAGCGTACATGCGCTACTTCGAGTGGACAAAGTACTACACAGTCACTCCTCATCTTCTGAGAATGGAAAGGGAATTCATTCAGCCCATCTGCGCCGCCTGCGATCATATGTCAAGAGACAGGGATTACAGTGTAGTTCATGACCTCTATGGGTGGTACTTTTCATGAGCAAAAGTGACAGTACAGGCTTTGGGTTTCAAATAATAGTTTTTTTGCTTTATTTTGTGATGTTTTATGGAATATTACTGTTCACCTTTGATGAAACTCAAGGTTAGTTTGGGTTGTTATACAGTTTCAAGTGTTTTTCAGTACAACTTTTCCACAGTAAAACAAATTTCAGACTCTCCTTTCTCCGTCCTTTCCCCTGTCTCTCGTCTGTGTTGCTGATCCATTAGGTCCAGGTGAGACGAGACGGAGACAGATCTTTCAGACTGTTTGTAACCATTATTTGCTTTGATTCATTTGTCACGTCAAAAGCTCATTACTTCTCTACATATGTTTTTCTTCCACTCTCAGCTTGTAGAAGATGGATGATGATTCAAATGTACTGGGTTGAAAGGAAACATGATTTGTTTGGCTGGGTTAAAGGACTGAATCTCAGTGATTGTGAGTCTATGATTCTGGCTGATAATGCCAACAGGGATTTTATGTGAGAGATGATTTTGATTGTTTTATATTGGTTTCACTTTGTAGATCTAACCATTTGCTTTGTTTATGACTTCATACAATGAAAATAATAAAGTTACTTCAGTTTCAAATAAGGTCATACCAGGAATTTTTTTTAAGTGTGTTTGGTACAACATCTCATTTCAAGACTGATTTTACACATTTCCACCTGAATTTTCTAAATACATCAGACACTTTTATCCAGTCTTTATGAAAATCAGTTGTTTTCAAGTCAAATCTCAAAGTCACAAATGCTTGACTAACCAGTCTGACAGAGAAGGGCCATTGGTCAAATGACACATCTAGAGGAATTCACAACAAAAGAGGTAGAGAAATGTTTGACCTGTGTTTTACTTGTCTTGTCTCTCAGTCTCAACTTGATCCTTGCGCAACATCTACACACTGATCATCCAAGCAGCAGCAGCATTTCCAGCCCTGCAGGAAGAGCAGGTATGTGACCATAACTTAGTTTTTCACCTGCTTTACACTGTAATCAAAATGACCATTGCTCATCATTCAGTTTTTCATTCATTCATTTGTTCATTTCTTTATTTATCTCTTCATATATTTTCTGATTGAACACATATTTAAGATTGTTTGATCTTCTCTTCTTGCAGTGTTAATATGGCCCCTTTTCCCACTTTTTGTGGCTCAAAAGCCAGACTGACAGCGACTCTCGTGCTGGCTGGAGCTATGATCCTGATTTTAATGTACCTCATGTCAGTATCATTTCCCAAATGCAACCCTCCTCATGCAAATTCAGGGTGGTCAAGCAACACGACAGCAAAACCTGTTGTGCTGCTGTGGTTTTGGCCTGAAAACAATCTTTTTGATTTTCAAGACTGTAAGAGGCTTTTCAACATCAACAGCTGCAGTCTCACAGACGACAGGTCTTTATACTCCAGGGCTGAGGCAGTTCTGATATTTCACAGAGCCATCCACGACAACCTCTCCAACCTTCCCACCTCGCCGAGACCCAAATTACAAAGGTGGATCTGGTTTAACATGGACTCACCCAACAACACACGCAGGATACCAGGCATTGAGAGACTATTCAATTTAACCTTGAGCTACAGGAAGGACGCAGACATCCACGTTCGCTGGAAATTGGAAATCAGAAAAAGCCCAGCTAAGGATTTTGTCATTCCAAAGAAACAACGATTGCTTTGCTGGACTGTGAATAAGCATGATCTCCATGCAGGATCAGGGGAGAGATTCTACTTTTACACACAGCTTGAAAAATACATAAAGGTGCATGTCTTTTACAGCTCCTCTGGGGAGCCCTTGAATGGTGACAACTATTTTCAAACACTTAGCAGCTGCAAATTTTTCCTTTCTTTTGAGAATTCAATTAATAGAGATTACATCACAGAAATATTCACTGATCCTCTCGCAGTTGGCACTGTGCCAATAGTTTTGGGCCTACCAAGAAACAACTATGAGGATTTTGCCCCAGGTTCTTCTTTCATACATGTAAATGACTTTCCTGATGCCAAGGCACTGGCTGACTTTCTCCACAAGCTTGATGAAGATAATGAGACATACAAAAAATATTTTGATTGGAAGCGTTTCTACACTGTCAGGCATCATCTTATGGAGGAGAAGCATGAGTTTGCGCATGCTATCTGCCAGGCCTGTCATCATGTAAGCATGAGAAAGGAGTACAGAATGGTCCCTGACGTGTACAAGTGGTTCTTTCTGTGACACTTTAATACTTCTCCCTCAGCACAGATGAACTTAGGAATGTGGGGAAAGAAAACAGCCCTGAGTTTCTTCAAACATCTTATCCTATTTTCAGTAAACTGGACACATTTGGGCATTCAACTGACAGGTTTCTTTGTTAGCACAGAACATATAGAGGGTGGTGAGTGGTGGGTGAATAGTGGGTAAAACTGAAATACTACACACTTGATGATAAACATAACTGCAATGCTAAAAAAAATATCAGACTTTCTTGTGACTTTATATGAATGCATTTGCACCTTGAGACTATGAGTGTATGTCGATGTCAGCAGCTGCAACACAGTGGTCCATCTTTTTCTACAAGAAGCAGCCAAAAGGCCTTTAAAGTACACCTGCCATATCTGAAATCACTCGAGTTTCAAGGCTCTAAGTTTTTCAAGTGATAAGTAGCCTATATGTTTTTTTATGTTATTTGAGTGATCAGATCTTTAATACCACTGTAAATGGTTGAAAAATCAGGTTAAAGTGATTGTTGTTGTCAAATTTTAATAAATTAACTGTGATTCATGAAAGTTGCAATGTGTGTTTTTTTTAAATACTCAGTTCAAGTTAATCACACAGCACTGAACCATAATGAACAGTGTTTAGTAATTAAGTGTGTATGGACAAGTCCTCAAGCTAATACTTAGCTGAGAAGAAAAACTTTCTCGGTGAGGCAAGTGCTTCATCAGTTCATTCAGTTAATGCGTGCCACCAAATAATCATTGTAGTCATCCTCTGCAGAGACTGTTGCTTTTATCATGGATACGTTTGATTTAATTCCATTTTATTTTAATATAGGAATGAATTACAATGACATAGTTCAGTCACTTGCGGTAAGGCATGGAGTACTTCTTAACAAGAGACACTTCATTCGGCTGCTCAACATGCATGCAATTTTATTATATAGTTTATATGTTTGTTTTTTGGTTTTTTGGTTTGTCTTTTTTTTTCTTTCTTTTTTTTTTTTTTTTACAGCCTCAGTTGTTTCAGTTCTCTTAAATAGGCAAGGGCAGACTGGCGTAAGGAAACACCTGGAAGTTGATCAGAACTGCTTTGAGAAGTTCCATGGCTGATGAGCGACTGAGCAACTTGGGGGTGCTAAGTGTAGAGTCAAGAAGGGCTAGGGCCATAAATCTTGATGACATTGTAGATTTGTTTGGCGAAAAACAGACGCATAAAACTATTGTTGTGTATAACCTGGTTAAACAGGGGTATGAGTATTTCTGTACGTGATTACTGTATTTCAGCTTGTGGTCCATAACCGGTGGTCCATAACAATAAGATATACAATGATCATGTAATGTCTTTTTATTTATTTATTTATTTTACATTTTTGGGTACATGTCTTCAGTCTGTTTTGGCTTCTTCCTGTGCTCCTGAGGGGACCTGAGAGTAGAATCTTCTACAGGCCATGGAGAGGGCGTCACAGTTATATCCATACTGGCAGCAGTGCTTACCGTCTGTACAACACTGTCCCTGAAATAAGAACAAATCTTGGTTTTATTGGGCCTTAATATTGACAAAGTAATTACTGCATTTAAATAGTGATGGGCATGTGTATTTCAGAACATGGAAATATAAATCTGTCAGATGCTTCAATCTGAGAGTTGTTTTTTGGGAAGACACCACACTATAAAGGTCACTCGATAAAAGATGGTGAAGATTTGTTTGACTTCAGCTCACTTGCCAATCTTTATCTTTATCTTTAACATTATTTGTATCCTCACCAGTGGGTAGGGGCAGCAGTTCCACCCTCCTGTGGCTCCCTTACAGCAGGTTGTCCCTGCTGAGCAGTAAAACTTTGAATCACAGCGAATGACTCCAGCCTTGTTGGTGTTGTGACTGGCCACTGTAAGAGCTGTCATATGTTTCTGAAAATTAAATACAAACGGACTGTTATACTCTGTTATAACACTGAATCCTAAACATATTTATTCCAGAAGTAGATTACCAATTATATTTACTGAAAATGATTGTGTATGATTTTCATAATCTCCTCATAATGATACAGTTAAAGCTGCACTGTCAGATTTCTTTGGCCACTGAGTGGCAGCAGTGACAAGCTATAAACATAACACTAAAACAGCATCACCTTTTAAATTCCTGTAGTTAACTTGTTGGAAACTAGGCAGTCTAAGGAGCAACATCAGTGCTGTGTTTCTGGCCACCAGACTGTAATTTCAGCTCTTATTATTTTTATTAGTTTGGTTTTGAACTCCACTCCACTCCTGAGGGAAATTTCTGTTTCATTAGTTCTACCAAGATATTGATTAGACTTAGTGAAAAAAAAGTAAGATAATTTATATGTTATCTATTGTGAGGTGCTCTCATGTGAAATAATAAGTACTTAAACTATATTATAAAATTGTTATTACTGATGGGTATTAGATTTTTGGGGACTTTAAATTGTACTCTTCATGGATGTTCATTAAGAGAAATAATGCCCGGATACAGAACATATAGAAAGGTGAATGAAGTGTGATACGTCCTACCTCCTCAAAGCTGGTCCTGTCTTCAGAAGGTGAATGAAGAGAGGCAGGGACTGACGACAGAGCTTGTTTGGGGCTGAAGGGATATCTCAGGCTGTCCCTAACACAGTGTGTGTAAGTGAGGTCGCAGTCATAGCCGTATGGACAGCAGTGGTAGCCATCCAGACAGCACCGGCCCTACATGTCACACAATATATGAAGCAATTAATGCAAAACCTAATACAAAATATTTAACGATCAAAGTGACATTCAAAAGTTTGAGTTGAAAGCTCTGACTTAATGCCATGTCTGTAGTCTCTAAAAGCGTATTAATTACAGTCTGTGTGAAGAATATGGAAGTCAACTCACGACAGAGTACGGACAACAAAACCAGGCGCCTGCTGGGTGTCTGCAGCAGGTAGTGCCATCGGGACAAGTGTAATAGTTGTCACAGTAGACGACTGAAACCTTTCCTTCATCTTGGATATGACTGTTCTTGAGATCTGTGAAGGGGGATTCAGGTAGAACAGGAGGGTTTGGTTTCTCTGCAGCCTCCTTCTCCACCATGGGTATGTTCAACCACGGCTGGTTTTCTTTCTCACACAACATGGTCACCATGTTACAGCGAAACCCAGACGGGCAGCAGTGGGCCAGGTCAGGGCAGCACACAGCCTGGAAACACACATGAACACAGACAGGTAGAGAATTACTGATAATCACTGGCAGCGATTGTCACAAACAAAATACTTCTGCTACTTACTTTTGGATATGGACAGCAGCTATATCCATGTTTGGTCCTACAGCAGGTGGAGTAATCAGAGCAGACGTTCCCATCCGGGCATTTGATGGAGCAGGACACAAAGTCCCACGCAAACACCCCCATTAACAGCCAAAGAGTGATCCTCAGCATCTGCAGAGGACAGACATAATATTATGAGGTTTATTTGATTCAAATGAAATGGGATGCATCATGTGTGGTTGGTTTCACAGAAAAGTTAGATTTTTGACTTCATGCACATCTATGTTGTTACTCATCATTGTGTTTATTTAAGCCTGTTCTAACAGCTTCCAGTGCTGTAGAACCGCCTCACTGATCAATAACATATATTAACAGTACTGAAAAACTTTATACCACAAAAGAACTCAATTCAGTTTCACTGGGGTTTTTTTTCTCACCTTTGGTCAGTGAAATTTTTCAGCAGCTTCTCGTCAGTCGCCTCACACTTCCTCTGAACTACACAACAGACACACATATGAAGTTCACTTGATTGAGTTCACAGTGTTACATTATGTGGATTCAGAGAGAAATCTGTGGAAAACTGTAGGTTCTCTTTACTTCTTTAGTCAGATTTTCTTGTAGAAACTTGCAACCATTTTGTTCACTTGCAATTGTAACTTTCAGTTTCAGTAACTTTCAGTTCAGCCAGTACTGTACGTTTCCTCTTACAGACTCACTGAACAGTTTTACGCAGCACCGATGAAGCCCTGTGGCTGCCCTTACACTGCAAAAGAACTTGATGTGGGTTCAGTGATTTTTATCACTTACCTTCAGCCGGGGAAACAATGATAGCTTCCTGTCATGAATCTCTGACTTACCCTGAACTGAACAAACGCTCTGCTCTTTATATGGCAGGTTAGACCCTCCCCCTGAATAAAATCTGGAAGCTAAATTTGCACATATCTCACCACTGTGTCCTGTGACTGATTAGGAAAGACTGGGTTTCTGAAAACAGTTCCCGCCCACCGACCATACATGGGTTTTTAAAGGATGGTTTGAATAATCATTGTATCGCTCAAGCACTCGTCAAAGAATAAACATGAAGGTCTTTACAAGCTCACATTAACCTTTGGCATCATTACACTATTTCAGTCACAAGACCTGCCTGTTTACACATCGGCAATGGTAATAATCCAACAGTACATGCTAGTCTGAAAACAGACTAGCATGTACAGAGTGCTTTGTCATTCTCTATTTATTTAGCATTTCAGTACTTTTTAAAATTGAGTTTTTAACACAAGAACATATTTTGTTTTACAGGTAGTGCAAGGCCCCAGGCCCCACCCACTCCCCTATACCATTGGGTGGATAACACACTGGCAGGTAGGCTGATATCATTTAAACAAAGCAACCTGGTCTATGAACCTCTACTCGTGACAAAGGTACGAAAACACAGCTTTCACGTGAGTATTTGGTCTTCTAACATTACTTAAGGCTGATGTGTTGAAGTTTAAATACTATACATTGTACACACTGAAACTGAAAACAAGATAGAGGTGAGGTTTACCACAACTACTGTGTTACAGTTCTACTGACCTCAGTTTTCATTTTGAGGAAGTAAACGTGGATTTGATTTTTTTTTATTTTTAAGTAAACGCAAACTAGAAAATCTCCTTACAGACATTTTGAGAGTGTCACAGGGGTTGCTGCCAGGGGTGTGACCTCTGTCAACATGGTATACAAACTACAGTCTTAAGGTCACGACAGAGCTGTTTAGACATGTGATCATCTTTCTCTGAGCACTTACATTGAGGAGCTGTCAGCCTACCTGTGCATGTGCGTTGGACATTCCTAATAATCTGATTTAAAACACCTGTGCTTCAACCTGGCCTCAGAGGTTGCCATGGTGATTGTACTTTTTTACTGAGTGACATTCAGGTGAAATATACCTCTCTAACCCAGGCTTACAACTGAGTATCCTGTCTGTTATCTCAAGAAGTTACCTGTGTGTATGTGTGTGTTTCACAGAGACTTCATTTAAATGTATGGGAGAGAGAGGTCAGAAATATGAGTGAAATAGGAGCACATTGTGGGAGAGATGAAAAAATCATGTGTGTAAAGTGTCATTTGTGGCTGAAAGCAGTGTGTCATGGAAAATGTGTATTAGTGTCATTTGTAGAGAAAAGTAATAGCAAAGCGATTCCAATCGAGCCAGATGTTTTAATGTGCATAATTGCCTGGGTCCTCTCAAATGCAGGAGGTGGAGTGAACTGAAATTTGATATGGAAGATGAATAATAAGAAAATGAAAAAGAAGAAACATGCACAATAACAATACTGCCTCAGAGCGTGAGCCCTGTGTCACTAACAAGAGTGAGTGAGAATATGTAACGGCTAAAACAATACTTTATTAATGAATTCCCATTCTTTATACATTTACACTGCAGTGTAACAATTGAGCCATCTGAACAATTATCCCTTGTATAAATGTTGACGGTGCAGCTCACATTTCTTATCACAAGTCCAACTTCAATATGAGGCTGGCGAGACATCAGGTGACCGGGTCTACATGCATGATACGGGCAGTAGCACATTAGCCTCATCTAGCAACTAGAAATGCAAGATGTCAGGTCGGAAGCAGAGGGAGTAACTCCTAGAGGGCCAGCATACTGAAGGCAAACGCAAGTGCCAGTCTCACAGAAACCTCCAAGATGAGAGAAAAGAACCGATGTGGAGTTCACTTCAGTCCTGGTGTTGACTGTAACTTAGAAGAACGACCCACTGCTAAAAGCGTGGTACTAAAAGTCAAAGAGAGATATGTACCGTACGTAGTTGCCACTTAGAGGGATGGGTGCCTCCCACTTTTTCACCCCAGCATTACAAGTCTGTGTGTCTGCTCGATCACGTGACGACCGAAGCTGGATGGGAGAGGTTTTTGGTGTTCAAAGGCAAAAAAAAGTAATACAAGTGAACTGCCAGGAAGCTGAGAGAACCGTAAAACTACGGTTGTTAGTCGAGCTCCGAGTCCGACTGAGATGCTGCCTTCTTTTTCTTTTTCCTGCCATGTTTCTTGTGCTTCTTTTTCCTCTTCTTCTTGGATTTGTCCTGTGAACGCAGAGCAATTCACATTAAGCAGGGGATGCTTTTTGCTTTGCATGAAGCTCATCCATGATGTAGTCAAGTTGTCATAGTTGTGAATTTTAATGTACCCCTGACATATTTTAACCCAATTAAATCTTACCAAATATAAATTCTTGAGCCCCGGCTGTATAACATCAAACAAATGTCACATTTTATTTGTGCTGTGTAACTTTTAAAAGGAATTGCTCACTGTGATTTTCTCCTTTTCCTCACTGCTTCTCTTTTTCTTCTTGGCATCTCCCTGTGAGTGGGAAAAGTCGACATGAGACTAGAAAGGAAGAAGGAAGTCTTGAGCTGTTCTCCAAAATCACATTTTATGTATCATTGTTTCACAACAACGGCATTTCTACAAGATTTTGCAACAGATCCAACAGACCTAACTCACAGGGTGATCCCTTTCTGCACCAGGCTGCTTTCGTCTACACTATTGAGCTAAACCAAGCTGTTGTGACAAAGTGCTTTCAAAAACATCAGGACCCATATTCACAAAGATTCTTGGCGTCCTCTCATAGAGCTCCTAACTCCTAAAATTCCTAACAAGGAATGTTAGCTTAATAGTGATTTAGGAAGTTGGTGAGGGCAACTCCGAGCAAGGAAGGGACAGGAACTCTTAGTGAGGAGGTGTGGTTGACCTCGTTGCTAGGTATGACTCATTCTTTTTAAAGCTCTAATTGGTTGTTTAAAAAAAAAAAAAGGAAGAATCCC
>OMNW01009464.1:31102-43975 GCA_900303245.1 Selene dorsalis
GGGGGGGGGGGTTGGTGTCATCTTTGACACTATCGTTACCCTCTATTTCTGAGTACTTTCCCAGAACGTTGTACACTGACTATAAAAAGTATTTTCGCCCTTGGTCTTTTTCATGTTTTGCTTTTGAGTTTATATACAACATAGAATCACAGTTGATTAAACGTTTTTTGACACTGATTATCAGAAAAAATCCTTACTGTCAAAGAGAATACATGCCTCCAAAAGTGAATCTAAATGACAGTTTAAGTTTCGCCCACTATTAACTACGACAATGTATCACTAGAGGAGTGAGCTGTTTTTTAGAAGCCGAGAATGTGTGTCCCCTGTGTGTAATCAGGATGGGATTTTCAGTTAAATGCAGCTCCCGTGTTTAAGGATGCAGCAGCTACACTATGGAAACAGAAACACCAAGCCAACGTATTACAGGGTTATAACGAAAGACTAAGCACTGGAAGGATACCAGTGAAACAGTAAGGTCGGTCCTCAACAACAATATGCTACAAGATTTTCAGGTAGAACTTAGAGCTGCTGTTCTGTCATGCTTGCCATGCACCCTGATAAAACTAGAGCCCTTTTATAATCAAGAAAAACTACTCTATTCAAATGTGCAGCACTAATAAAGATCAAACCACACAAGCTGGCTGTAATTGCTGTTGCAAAGGTACCTCTAATAAGTAGTGACTAGAGAGCGTGAAAGCTTCGAAAATTATTTGTTCTTGAATTTAATACATTTTTGCAGATCAGTTTTCAGTTTGACATTAAAGATATATCTGTTGATCAGTGTCAAAAAATGTTAATTAACACACATTGATTTACTGCTGTAAAAACAATAAAACATGAAGCAGACTATGAAGCAGTGAGCTGAATGCTTTTTATAGACACTGAATAGGGTGATTGGGGGTGAAGGAGGACCATCAAGCAGTCCTCTCCTCCATAGTGGGCTTGTTGCTTGTTGGGATGGGCTGGGCCGCGTACACACTTCTACTATGGCTGTCCACACTTTGAAAATAGGGGTGACTCAGCGCAGCGAAGGCTGATATCCTCCTGGAGGGGTTGAAGGCGAGGAATTGCTGCAGAGAGAGAGAAGCGATAAAGGAGCGTGAACGACCCAAAAAGAAGAATCAGAATAATGATAACATGGATGGATATTCTCATAGCAAGACTTTGGGAAACACTCAAAAGAGGTATCCACCATTAAGAGGGCCCGTCCTTGCTCGTCCATGTCTGGAACCAAGTCCTCTATTGGCTTAGGGGGCCGTGGGGTGAAGGCACTCTGTGGTAGGGCCACCTCCTGGGGCCAGTCCTCTGCTGAAGGTACCCCGACAACACTGTGGGACGATAATGGTCATCATTGCCACTGAAGTTCAGATCTTTGCTGAAACTCTCAAAAGGTTTGTCACACAACTGACAAGTTTGCTGCATGTCTGTTCCTAAGCTTTGGTGGAATGCAAAAGGGTGCTAATACCAAGTTTGTGCACATCCTGTCCTATACTTAGGACTGATACAAGATCACAGGATCACTTAAAGTAAGAGGAGTTTGCCTGATTTTTATGGACAATAAAGTTTTAGGAGGCTTAAATCAAGGTTGTGCATTCCCACTGAAGAAACAAACAGGCCCTCAGAAGGAAGCACAACAAGAAACAGAGCTAATAATACTTACTCAAAAATCTTTCCCAGCTGATCAACATCTGAGTTTCCTCGAAATAGTGGTCTAGAAAAAAGAAAAAAAAAACAATTTAGTTTGCTGCTGCTGCTGCTACTGCAACATTCACACACATTTAGGTGTATACAGTATATTGTGATGTCAAACTCTTGCTGAATAAGGTTAGAATGCATTTTGGTGAAAAGGGCAGAGTGTTCATTCTGCTATGGGTGTTAATGCTCACTATCCCACGGTCTACCGTCAATACACAGTCTTAAGATATAAGCTTTTGGCTCAAGGCAAAGAGGAATGTGTGACTCTGATGTGAACGTTTGAAGTGGCCACACACTCGCAGCTCCATCTCATGTAGTCAGGATTGTGAAGCAGTGTTGGTAGTACCACTGAAGAGGGAAGGGCGGGAGGGATAAAAGGAGGGAGGAGAGCGACAGCAGGGCTGCTGGTGGTTCCTGTGGCTTTGGGCCGTCTTTGGGTGCCCGTGGGCGGCCGTGCTTGCGCTGGCACCCGCACAAATTCCAGTAGTCATCATCAGCACAAGGCTGCCGGCCGCCGCATGGGACAGAAAAAGCCTATTTATCCCTTGTGTGTGTGTGTGTGTGTGTCTGCGTTTGCTCTCTGTGTAGGAAAGTGGGATGGAGAGGCGTGTGAAAGAGGAGTTGGATTATTCTACCAGAGAACGAGGTATGGGAAATGGACCTTCCTGCAGACGCTCAGGAAGCAGAAAATGAAGAGGTGGTGTTGTCAAAGAGAAGTTCTCTCAACACTAAAGGTGCCGTGACTTCCAGGTTGAACAACATTACTTTTTCCATTTTCCCCAATATCAAACCTTTCAAAATGACAGGATGAAACACACAGAGGAGCAGAGCAGAGTTGGACAAGTTATCCATTTGTTATATTCTGTTTGTTCGCCATTAACAGCCACCAGCAGATGTCAATGTAATGCAGGATACTGACACATAGGTGTGCTTGTATGCATGACAGTGTATGAGCATTCTGTATCCAGACCTTCAGTACAGTTCAAGTGCACCCCACTTAACTGGAGTCAACACAGACTGGCTAGCCACCATGTGTTCCCTGTGTTTTTGCCACTTGCAGGAAGCTTTGCATAGCTGAACACCCACACTTTCCTCCAGACTCCAGCACTGGGATATTAGTCACACAGGGGTAATTTTGCACATTTTTACAGTGACAGCAAACTCTCTATCACATGCTTCACTTCGGAAGTGGAATTGTGATACAGAGTTTGCTTCGCTTATTCAGAAATAGTATCCATGACTAATGGATGGCCAAGTGTTGTTTTTTTTTTTCCATTCTTGGACCACTGCTTTAACTGTCTGACATTTAAACAGGACCACACCACATACACAGGTCTTTGGGGGTAAAGCACTGCACTGAGGTTTGAAAGCCATTTAAAGATCAGACCAAACCAGTTCTGACTGTTGCAAAGGGAAAAAAAAAAAAAAAAAATCACCTACAGCAAAGTCATCGTGCCAAAACAAGTAGGGCTGATAATTCCAAGAGATCCATTTTTAAACCTGGAGTGGTTTGGTGGGTTGCTGGAGGGGGATAACTGGATTCACACAGGGCTGGCCACTGGCATGCGTACAAACACACATTTGCACACACACATAGTCGAAGAAGTGTAGTGTACAAATGCACACACGCGTGCGCAGAAAGGATTGTTTCCCACCCAAACTTACAGGCGCACGTATGTGTGTACATATGCACAAACACACACCGACGGAGGGCAGTGAAAGGAGGACTGAGACTGAGTTGGGATAGGCAGCTGAGTCACGCTTCCTTTAGTGCCAGCACGGCTCTGTCCCACATTCCACTGAGACAACCTCTGGAATGTGTGTGTGTGTGTGTGTGTGTGTGCGTGTGTGCGTGTGTGCGCGCGCATGTTTGCACGTGAGAGCGTCAATCTGACGGGGTGGGAAAAGGACAGAGAGAAAAAGAGAGAAATTGAGTGTGCGGCTTCTTCATGTGTTTAAACCTGAGTCAGTGTGAACTGTGTGGACATGCACGTCTGGGTTTAGAAATAAGTACCACACAAATGAGCTGATGTGTTTGTAAAGCACGTACACATGTGCATGCAACTGTGCGTTGTTGTGGATTTATCAATTGAGCACCAAACTGTGAGAAAGTCAACATGGATGTGGGGCTTTTCCCGGACCATTAACACAAGACGTTCAGCTTTTTTGATTGGGGGAATGTCAACAAGCAGGCACTCTCTCTCTCTCTCTCTCTCTCTCTCTCTCTCTCTCTCTCCCCCATTCACTCAAACCGTGACTCACCCTGACACTATCCCAGTCATGCAGATGCAGACTTGTATGATATTTGCTCAGATTCCTTTGACAACAAGCTCCCAACTATTCTCGCTACAGTACATAGTCATTAGAAGTTTTTTCTTCTTACAATGGCATGTTTGACGATCAAAGTGGAGAAGGGGGAAAACCTCTGAAGTTTTGTGAGTCATAAGAAAAATGTTTTGAGATGTGGACTTTTCTGACATGCACCATCAGGTGATGGGGTGAACTGAGGCTGTCACTGTGTAGTGGGGTTCCAGCATGGGGCTGAAATTTGCTCTTACTCAACACACACCAGCTATGAGGAAAATATGCAACATCTTCAGATAGCTTATTTTGTCCTAAATCAAGAGATAACCAATTTACAGCAATATGTAAATAAGCTAAAGCAGTGAATCCTCTCATTTAAGAGGGAAGACACAAAGTTGCAGATGAGCTTTCTATGATGAAGAATTCATTCAGCCCCAGAAAAAAAGGATCTCTTTAACCACTTATACTGAGGGACAATTAAACTGCCAGTAAGAGTTGTCTGGTTTGTTGTTCTTGAGCCGTCATCAATTATAATCACCTCAAACAAAAATGCAATTAACTGTGTTTTCTCATCTTCTCTTGTTCTGCGCTTTCCCTCGATTACCCTTTCTTGTGCTTTCTTTCACTGCCTGTCCCAGGTGCCCTTTAATCTCTAACAGGTGGCCTTTTAAAAAGTCATCTTAATCACCTGCGGGGAGCGTGAGAGAGGGGGGGTGTGAGAGCGAGAGGAAGGGAGAGGGTGAGAACGAGTATGTTCTCTTTATGGCTATATCTGACTTGTTTCCACCTTAAGGCAACGTTGGACAGCTGCCAGACTGTGAAAACACACACATGCACACACACCAAAGCTTTTTACAGTTTTATTGTGCCAGGGTGAGGGAAGTACCCTAACCCAGACAACAGACAAACATGTACGCACGCACACACACACACACACAGGCCTGTTGCTGCTATCAGACAAGGTAGGATTGCCAGCAGATTCTGTGCCTGCTCTTAAAGCAACACTGCAGACGACAGGGACACAGCCCCTCTGCACATGTAACACACAAGTCACTGTTGGTTTGTGTCAGTTCCTTATTGGCAGCGAGATGTTCAGTTTAACTGACACAGATTCTGCCTCCACATTAAAAAGCCAACACGGTCGTGAAATACACTTCAGCTCTGTGGTTCTATGAGTTAACACATGTTGTGTGAAGTTTGAATAACATTCTGTGTGAAAGTACACCCAACTGCCACTGACCTCAAGACATCACCGAGGCACTGTGTAAACGTGACTGTGAATACATCATCAGGCTTCCTATAGCCAAACTTTACCTGTTCTTCTTTACACATGTGCAAACTCACTGCAAATCAAAATGAAACCCATTGTTTTAGTGGCGCGTCACACACAAGGCAGTCTCACACTCAAACCTTCTCCTGGAGAACCTTAGGTAAGGTTTGTGTGTGCATGGTTAGGCTGCTACTAATAATTATTTCCCTTATTAATCAGTCTGCTCATTGTTTTACAGATTATGAAATGTCAAAATACAGTGGCAAATGCAAGTGCTTGTTTTGGTCAGTCCATAGTCAGTGCTCACAACTGGACTCTAACCTGACTGACCTCAACACCTCAATGTTTTATCTACATCACTGCCAATTCATATTCTGTGCATCAACGATATAACCTTTTCAACTATAATTGAAAGATACGGTGAAAACATAAAAATAAATAACAGTGTACAGGAGGAGGAAACACTGGTCAACAAAGACTCAGTGAGACCATGTGCATCACTCTTGACTGACACTCTGACACAGATTCTGTTTGACCTACAAGGAAAATACCAAAATGTCAAATGTAGCATGCGGTAAATGAGAGCTTCATTTTTTTTTTCCTTTTTTCTTTTGTGAGTCACAGTAATGAATTATCAAAGGTCTTGTTCTGAAAGCAGGAAACCAAGCAGCCCCTTCATTTCTATTAACCCATTTTTGTCTAAACAGAAAGTACACATCTCTTCTGGCATCAAAAGTCATTCTCATGTCGCCATTTACATCATAGTGCTGCCGAATGAAGCTTCAACACATACGCACCATCACTATTTTAAAAGGACTGAGCGGGGAAGAGCACAGCAACATAACATAGTTTCCAGTGGAACACATTTTGTCTGGATATCGCACCGACACCCCCAGTCACCAAAAGAGTCGATGTGGAAAACACTGTGAGCAAGTTTTTTTTTAAACCACAAAATAAAAGTAGAGAAGCAAACAGAGCAGCATGGCTTCCATGCACCACAGCACCATGTCCTGTAGGTGTTTAATTAGACATGTGACGGCCAGGGTGAGGATGCATATGATCTTTATCCTCATTAAACCATTTGGTGAACCCCGCCTCTGCTGCGTGCGGAAGCATCTGCTCTCATTATACTTCATCAATCATTTATTTCTAACCCATCTGTGTACCACACACACAACTACACATTCCCTTCACCCCGTGTCACCCCTTTGCTGATACGGTATATACATTCCCACAGAGGCCCACATGCAAAGCGGGGGCGCTGTGTGTGGCTGCGCATGTTGGGGTGTGAGGACGGTTGGGGAAGGAAGCACAAATTACAGGCAGGGCTGCTCCTCCTGGCACTCAGCCCTACCTCAGAGAGACTGTTCTTATCTACCCCAAAGCACACCACCACAATGTTGGCAAAACCCCAACACTGTGTTGATTAAAAGATACATTTCTATACAGGCTACGGCTCCTAAACATTAACATTACTTAAATGCAGTGAAGACAAAATGTGTCCATATACCTTGGAAAAGTCTTATTTCCTTGCATAAGGGGACGGTTGTAGCTCTTTTTAGAAAAGTGGTCCGTTATTAGGCTGGCTCTCCAGTGTGCAAAGTTCGTTAGACCACAAACTGACAAATACCTACACCAAGAAGCAGAATCTTGACTTGCATGCTGCAGACACAGCAGGCAGTCTGCCATTACTGTAATGGTTTGATAAGCCAACTGAAATGTGATTCCTCCGTGTTCACAGCGCATCTGACAGGTGCCATTTAAAGAAAAGACCACAAGTTGGAAGCAACACCTGTATAACTGATTCTGTAATAACAGGAATTATTTTTTTCTGTGAAAAAAAGAAAATATAGAAAAAAATAAGATAAAAATAAAAGGTTAATGCAAAGTCTCTTCTTTGGAATTCCTTTGCCATCAACCAGAACATCAACCTCGTCTTGGACCCTGGATTAAAGCTCAAAGCTCACAAGAAACACTAGGTGAAGAAAATATATCGAGCACAGATCTGGGACATCTCCTCTAAATAATTTGTATCAGTGTTCGCATTAACAGTAAAACCACTTCATGGGAAGACAAGATGGCAGATGGCTTTTAGTGATTCTCGCTCCATATGGAGAACTAGTCACAAGGATAAGAGCATGTGAATGTGTGTATAGAGTGTGTACACATCCCTGTGGGTCACTGATCACAATATGTTGTTTTAACCGTGAATGTGGTAAAACCATCAGCAAAGAGGTACTGTCTGACTCGCTCCGTCTTTCTGAGGAAATGCCAGGCGAGTCGACCACTAAATAATAATATCAAAATAACTTCAAAGATAAAATGATATATTTATCAAAAATGGACACATAAACAAGTGTGGGTAATGTAGATTCACCCACATTAATATGAGACTCTTTTATAACCAAAAGCAAACTCCTTGGGGTATCTTTAAAATGGAATACGCTAATCCTTTAACACGTCAGAAGCTGGAGTGTTAATGTTTAGTGTGATTTCATTGTGAAAGCAGAACAGTAGGTGAATGAAGGGATAATTGAAAATAACCACCCACGCTTCTAATTGGTCTGGTGTTGTGGTCAATGAGGGATGCTTCACCAGTTCCCCACAGCTTTCTCTATGATGATCCCTCCCTTTCCATGAAATCAGCCCCAAATACACTGTTTAGCCTACACATAGGTGTAAGACACTGTCTTGTGAACTTTCCACTTTAAGAGATAACTCTAATAACTGAGTCAGAAGAACTCGTATTGGCTCCGTGTCCTCGGCAGCTCCTCACCTTCTCCTGAACATCTCAGCGAAGATGCACCCGACGCTCCACAGGTCCACTGGTGTAGCGTAACTGGACTGAAGCAGCACTTCTGGGGCTCGGTACCACAGTGTCACCACCTGCAACATACCCACAGGAGAGATCCATAAAAACACTATTGTTTACATCCAGAGGCACAAACACAAATCACTTCCAGTTGCTCACTGTGTATTTTTTACCTGCCAGCAGCACTAGGTAAATGTCACTGTGCAGGGAGCGCACACACACAGGTTAATGCTTCTCTGCCCCCATCTTAGGCTTACGTAAGACATGAAATCATATCTGGCAGGACACGTCTCCTTACTCCCGTTTTGGTATACCCACATCACACAGTCTTTCCACAGCAATCCACCAAGGACACACAATACTGTACTTATGCATACAGTACATTTGTGCCTACATGGTGTAATACAATAATGAACACTGGATTAAACCTGCCAGATGTCATGTGCATGTGAGGTGATAATAGGTTGACTATAACTGATATAAACAACCCCACCCTACCAGTTCTTCCTGCCAAAATAGAAAAGAAAGCTACCCAACACTTCCTGCCCTGCGTTAAGCAACCTTGCACCCACCTGAGGTGTTACGGCAGCCATTTTGTGCCACTGCACGCTGCGCATGGTTTCCAAATCTGTCCCTGTAACTCTATGGGGAGCTCTGAGTGTTGTGTGCGTGAATATGTGTAGCCGTAACCTGCAGGAAAGCGGCAGCATTGTTAACAGCTACAGTAGGGAAAGCCTCCAGACAAAACTCAGTGACCCCTAGTAAGAGAGTGGACTGGTTCCAGGTGCTTTCCTAAACTCCAGATTTTTCCAACAGCTTTTGGCTGCAGTCCCCCCTTCAGGCACTGCAGAGTGCTTATCAGGATCTTAGAGTTGGAGGCAAATGTTTGTAAGCAAAAAAGAGAGCAGTATCACCTAGATATCTTTATTAGCTGGCTGGGGCTCGCTGCAGGACTATGAGGAAATGATACCCCGATTAGATGTTATCCACATGCTCGCATGGGTAATACGAGAGCAATGATCTTCAGAGGGTTGAGATAGCCAAATATGAACTAATAAAGAGCCGAGCAGGTCCTCGCTTATGTGCTTAAGGGCCTCTGAGAAGTTACATGGAGTCAGCACTTGTGTAACTTTGTGCTTCATGGACCTTGGAGAGGATTTCTCTCACTAGGGGAGGCTGGATGATTTCAGTATTGATTTGCGATTTTGATACTGTCAGAAACATGTGATTTTTCTCTATGTATTTCAATAAGCTATGCTAGTGGTATTGACTCTGCCGGTCGGTTGGTCCAGCAATGAGATGATCTCAATTGTAACTGGAGTATTACAGTTGTTTGCTATAAAATTGGACAGATACTCATGATCCTCAGAGGATGCGTCCTGCTGATTTTGATGTTCCTGTTTTTTAAAATCGCAATTAATTGCAGTTTTTTTCTTTTTTGCCCAAAATAACAGAATCTCAGTGTATCGTGTTGTAGCAATATGAATGGAAAGTACAAGCAACATCCAGTGTAATACTGGTGCTATTTAAAAATTAGCGTGAGTGAAGATGGCACAGAGAGAGCCGCGCTGTTCGGTTGACAAGAAGAACAAGTTTTTTAGTGTAGGAACACGAGGAGCAAAAACATATGTAGGGTTTTCTGTAACAATATAAGACGGCGCACCGGCCCACACCCAAGCTGAATGAATGGGCAATAATAATAATAAAAAAAAAAAGGAGCAGCCACTCTGTGTCGTGCACAACAACATCCTTCGTTCATATGATGTGTGCAGGGCTGGAGTGGGACTCCTTTTCAGCCCAGGAGGTTCATGCCTCAGACCAGCCCATGCAAATCCAGCTGCAGAAATAGAAATAAAATTATTATCATCATTTTTTTAAGAGTCACAACTGTTCTTATTCTTGTTGTGATTACAACAGTAGTGATGTCAGTTATATCATTTTAAGTCAGAGGCAGAGCTATAATTTTAAATTAATCTTTACTCACTACATCTTAGCCTTTCTTAACCTCAGGTATGTATAAACTATTAAAAATGTTATTGGTTATCAGCATCGGTTGTAAGAAGCAGGAATTTATTGGTATCGGTGGAAAAAACAGTTGTCGTGCACTCCTAGCTGGATTGCCATGACATTTCCCACAGATATTCACTATCCCCACTGGATGAATGTGAATGACTCTGGTGATCCCCTGACTATTCCTCCAGCACAATCATCGGGTCAAAATTTCAACTTGCCCAAAACTTTGATTCATGATCATATACCTGCAAAACTAATAACATTACCATCAGCTTCAACTGTGCTTTGTGGTTACTACCAACTTACAATGCTAACATGCTAATCTGAGGTGGTGCACCTATTGAGCATCAGCATGTTATCACCATTAGCATGATCTCACCTTGATGTTAACATTTAACCCAAATCATCAGTGTACTACTTTACTGCCCGACTCACAAATGCAATGCAAAAGGAGCTTTATTGATAACTGTGTCATGGGCCAGGGGTGGGGGTGGGGGTCATTGATATCACAGGAAATCCTGCAATCTGACCAAACAGTGCCCCAAACTGGAGCTCTACAGCAAGGCTGTGAACAGTGATACCTACAAGAGGAATAAAAAGTTCACATTTCGTTCTTCTAAACTGAATGATGCTATTAATAGAGCTGGGGGCTGCATTTTGCAGATGTGTGACACTTTCTCATCTCCTGCTTCCTGCTTCAGTGGAAATAGGGAGGAAGTTGAGGCTAGTTGGCTGAGATGTGTTGGCTGAGCCACGTGACCAGAAATGAGACATGCACTGAGAATGAACAGACTGCCTGTTCAGGTCACTGAGGATTTTTAGAACAGCGAAACCTCAGAAAAAAACATGAATGGAAGTAGTACAGCTGCCCATATAGTCAGGCAACCAAATGTCATTGATGATTTTTTTTGCATAGGAAATTCAAATCTGAACTGCTTTCATTTTTGGAGGACTTTTTTCTCACTTTCTATAATTAATAACTGCAAGTTCTCTGCAATTCTCAGCTCAATATATAGCCAGGACACATCACATCTCAATCTCACCTCCACCAGCCAAGACATGGCTTTTATATGTATTGTTTTAAAAAATGAGGATGGATGCATAAGTGACAAATGACCCAGTCAACACCTTCCTGTAACTCTTGCAGCTGCAGGCTCAAATACAGGTGACTTTAGTCTACTTGCATGGAGTTTGTAGCCCTGCAGCGTCAAAAGTCAGGGCTCTGTCGAACCCATGCTCACGTTGAGCCTTCTAGGAAGAACCACAGATCTAGAGCTCGGGGTATATCCGCCTCAGTGCAATACAGAGTTATTCGAAAACCTGGCCACAACTGCAGATTAAGGCATATATAATCACACATGCATTGCACTCACAGACACACCGGAAAGATAGATGCGCTAAGGGTTATTGCAATCTGAAAATACATCCTTACTGCTTGCACTGTAGTATGACTGCCTCTATAGCTTTAGTCTTGCAATGTAGCCTTGACAAAATGGTCTGTCATTAAATGAGCCTGTTGTAATTCATTTTCTTTCTTATCAATGCATACTATGAAAGGATGCATTCATTCATCTTTCAATATTTTGACTTCATCCCTCTATGACACTGTGAAACCCACGCCTATTGGTTCTTTTTTGCAAAGGGGACAAATGTATAATCTTCTCTAAGCTTTAGGGTATAGTGGGATATATTGTGGAGTTGGTTATACTTGTTCTACTAAGTATTTACAGTATCAGGATGATGCATCTGGCACTGACTCAACACAAGCTGCTCATAATAAAAAGAAAGAGGCCATCAGTGCAGTTCATGTGTTTTTTTTTCAATGACTTCAATCAGCCTTCAGCCACACAAGCAATGCTTTCAGTACAACCAAATTGTTCTGGTTTTCAGTCTTTGAGACATTTGTTGAGAAAATAAGAATGCATTTTCAAGCTGACAAAGTATTCTGCTCTGCTATGCCTTGTTTTACCTGCTGCCTAATGTTCTTTAAAATATTAACTAACTGTTTGCTGCTGCAAATGGCTCATCTCAAACCTCAGATTTAAAGCTTCAGGGTGCTCGTTTTCATTTCCAAACAAACAGTCTACTGTCAGCAATCCTTTCCACTCAGCAATCCTCCTCACCCTTTTCTCCCTACCTCCTCCCTCTATCCTGCAATCTCTTGTTCCCTCTCTGCTCCCTCTCTCCGTGTTTCTCTAAGCCCCTGAGTCTGTAAAACATATGTCTGCGAGGCAGTTAAGTCTACATGTAACAGTTGGAGAGCCTGTAATGTCCATGACTGCACTTTAATCATACATATAGTTTCACCCTCTCTGTAAATATTAAAAGGTTCAAGTCTGTTCCACTGAATATCTCAAAACTATTACCCTGACAAAAGAATATGTTCCAAGTCAAGGCCTAAATGTACAACTTAATAACCGTTTCCATGGAGATGATAACACATAGTCATTCGTAAAAAAAGAAAAAAGGACATGCTCCAATTGCAATGTTGCTTTTTTCTGTCCCTTCCCTTCCTCTTCTTCCAACCACGTTTGCATTCCTTCTTCTTTGGCCTCCCTTTCTCACCCTTCTCATTCTCTGTTCTGCTTCACATATCCCTTCATTACCCTCTCTCTCGCTCTCCCTCCTCTGTCCTGGCTGCATGAAAACAGAGATACAGGCTCAAACACAGAGTGTATTGGATGGTCAAGACACAGAGACAGTGAGTCAGCCTTAAAACCGTGCAGCACAGCGTTTTGCCCTTAGGTCAGCTGCTTTGCATTTTCAATCCGTCTCTCTG